>JAJGRW010002856.1:0-34182 GCA_025461045.1 Carex parvula
AAACGTACTATATTTTATTTGGAAAGTAAAATATTATTTTTCTTAAAACTTAATAAAAAATTAAACAAACAGAGTTTGAGTATTGTAACTTTAATTTTTTTCAAGAACAATATATAAGATTTTAAAAAGTTTAAGAATTTAGCGAATTTTCTTTTGAGCTAACAAATGTTTGATGTCGTTTGTAAATTAATATGTCTGGATATTTGTTTATTGAAAATCCCTACAAGTTAAATTAATTGTTTAAAATAATGAGAATTAAGTCCTTGAGGTGTATCATATAATTATATCTATGGCTATATTTATTGGAGAATTATAAGGTAAAGTCCGCGAATTAACCTTTAAATGTGTAAATTTTGCTATCTATATCAACACTAACCTAAAAACTACATAACTGGACTGTTATTGTAAATCACGAAAATATGGGTATATACTTTCGTTTAAAAATTGCAGTGAACATATCCCATACGGTTGTGACATTTTTGTCATAATTTTAATTACTGTGTTAAATTATTTATTTATTTATGCGTAATTTCATAAATTTGAATTTAAATTTTGCTCGTGACTCACACTTAACAGAAACGTCCGTCTGAATAATTTTAAAATATATTTTCTTATTTATTGGACTAAATCATTCACAAAACTTCTTTTTGAGGAGTTAGACGTAATAAAAAAAAGCTTTTGCCGCATAAATTTCAATGCAATTATGCAACGGTAACAATTCATAATTCATTGCAGATACTTATGCAAAATTTGTGATGTACTATGAAATTGACTGTGGAGTGTGGAATGACCCAGCATAAATGAATATAGGTAGCTATCAAAGAATTTTCTGTTTGAAAACCTAAATCTCTATTGTGTTTCTTTGTGGTCTCCTGTGCAGCCGACATTTTTTATTAATATCCAAAGTTAATTAGAAATTAATTATTATACCCACGATTCACGACTTTTGCCAAAAATGTCCAACAGGCCATAAAATGACCGGTTTTTTTTTTTTTTTAGAGACACTATGAAGAGCATGAAATCTAACCCTGAAAATTTGAATTTTTGTTTAAATTATTTGTTAGATTACTTCTTTTGATATATAATTAGCATATTTATACTAAAATATACTAAATTACTTGAAATTATGTTAATTACAATATATTAAGTTAAATTACACTAAATTACATTATATTACGCTAAAATCCGGTAAATTAAGCTAAATTATATATGAATATGGACGATATCTTTACTGAAAAGGCGAAAACAACGACGAAACTTCAAATGGTCATAAAACGGCGCTCGAATTTCCGATTTCAGCAAATGACCACTTTTTGGAAAGCTTGCGAAAAGAGCCATGCATTCGTGCCGGCTATGTCAGATTTCAAAAGTCAGAATTGCCAAAAAACTAAGAGAAGAGCCTCAAAACTTGAGTTGAAGTTTCCGATTAAGATTTTTATTTATATTATTTAATCTAAGTAGCTCAGTAAATTTTTTACATAATAAACTTGTAGAATACAAATTTTTACTATTTTTTGAATTTTTTTACTTTTTTTATGATTCATGAAAGATGATACAAAATCGGTCTACTTTAGCGTAATTTTGCGTAGTTTAGCGTAATTTACCGTATTTCAACATAATTAGCAAAGTTATTGTAATTTAGCGTAATTTAACGTAATTTAGTGTAATTCAACATAATTTCTTGTAATATAGTGTAACTCAACATATTTCAAGTAATCTAGTGTATTTTAGTATAAATAGGCTAATTATAATAAAAAGAAGTAATCTAACAAAAAATTTAAACAAAAAATTAAATTTTCAGTATTAGATTTTATTAGTTTGCTCTTCATAGTATCTCTAAAAAAAAAAAGAGAAAACCGGTCATAAAATGGCCGGTTTGGACATTTCTGATGAAAATCGAAAATCGTGAGTATAATTATTATTTCTAATTAACTTTGGATAGTAATAAAAATCAGTGGTTGTAAATAACGGTATTCGGTCGTCGGACGGATAGGGTACCGATAAGTGATTAATCGGTATGCGGCCGACTAATCGGAATTATGCGGACAATTTAACGTTTTTATTAATTTATGTATATATATCATAATTTATTAAAAATAATTTATTTAACTCATTAAACTTATCAAATAAACTTAATTTAACTTAGTTTTATTATTATAACATGACACTACGCTTGTTTATTCTTAACACATAAGCATTTTACATGTTAAGTAACACATTTATTTAATGAAAAAATAAAAGTGAGAATTAAGCATTTTCAAATACTAATAACATATTATTTGAAAGAAATTAAACATTCCAACATAAAATCATTAAAATTAGTTTATGATAACAACTTAATTACATAAATGAACACGTCGTACTAATCGAAAAAATTACATCAGTAAGTAAGAAAAATATATGGTATATAAATAATAGAAGAATTAATCAATTTCAAAGTAAGTAAGAAGAAAAAATATATATAAAAAATATTGAATGTATATCCAAGTATAAATAAAACTACAATATAAGATTTATAAACCTTATTATACACACTATCACAGAAAAAAAAAATGTGAAAATAAATATACACTGGAATAAACGGGAATAAACGGGAATAAAATGGGAATAAACGGGAATAAACAGGAATAACCGGGAATAACCGGGAATAAACCGCCGATTAATCGGAAAAAACGGCCGATTAATCGGAAAAACAGCCGATTAATCGTTTTCATCCGCTAACATGCCTCCGTTAAGAGTGTTCGTGACGGTTAGGCCGCCGTTTCCGATTAATCGGCCGTTTACCGTTTTTTACAACACTGATAAAAATATCGGCATGTGCAGCATGTGTCTTAGACAATAATAAAACAACATCCGCAGGAAACCGCGGTGCGCTTTTCCCATCGAGGATCGATGTAACAGCTAACTGATACGCGGTTACACACACTGCCATTGGGCCCCCACTAGCTTTTGTACCGAAATTTTTTTTTGTTAGCTTTTAAAGAAAAAAAAAGAAGAATTTTGTGCTCAGACTTGATGACAAGTCTGTGTTTCAGTTAAGTTCTGAAATTTTTCTAACGTCGTGTTAATTTTGAATTTTTATTTTTCTTTAGATACTAAACTAAAAGAATTTTGAGCTTTTGTGGGGAACAAGATTATTTCCTGTTTAAGAAGGATACTCGGATTGAAATGGTTTCAGCGGCGCTAAAATTAAGTTAGTCAAATGGAGTCCGTTTGTTTCATCATGTATATTGAGATGTAAATTCGTGACATGTATGTACAATATCATAATTAGTTACATTATGATGTGCGTCACGTGTTATGTTGTATCATGATTAAGTTAGATTTTTATGTGTTATGCAATATTGTAAATAACTTTAAAGAGATTGTCATGACACATATATTACGCTGTAATTATACGTGTTCACACATAACATTTGGTCATGCTGGTTTTTTTTAATTAATGTTAGTTTATTTAAAATTTACCATTCGATCAAATATCTAACGGTCCTGACTCGCGTGATCACATGTCGTGTCGTGTCATGACCAGACCAGCTACGTACTGTGTAACCGTATTGTGCTAATTTTTCGAAAAATGATCACGATATAAAACATGAGAATCATGACACGTGACGTTTCTTATCACGACATGACTTTTTTACATGCATCTATCAATCTATATTGATTGCTGAACAAGTGGAAATACTATGAAGATAATATTTTTGTGTTTTTTGTATGCAGCCCTCTTAAACTGTATTATTTCGTAAATTTCAAACGGGATAAGATTAATTCTTATGCAAATATTTTTTCGGTGTATATTTCAAATTGAGTTGAATTTGCTCTTAAAATGCTCATCTCGTCTCTGGAATCGAAATTATATCAAGATTAGTAACTTTCTATTGATGTATCAATAAAATATTTTATATGTTTAGGTTTAATTACTTTTAAGCCACCAGTGACTATTTCCTGATTTTATAAAGTCAGCTGTTTTAAGTCTTCAGATTCTCTAACACAAAAAATATTGCATGCATATTTTAAAATAAAACATATGGACACACGAAAGGCAGCACAGAGCAGAGCAGGGACGGTGTAGAAAGAAGACTACAACAACTGAACTGAAGGTCTTCTGTTCTTTTGTGTAGTTTTGTGTAATTGTGTTCTGTGAAGGACGTGACTGGAGTTTGTTTTCTTCCCTCCTTTTTTTTTAACTTTTATCATCTTCTATTCTAACCTTGCTTTCTTTTCTTTTCTTTTTCTACCCAACTTACCCCACTCCACATTTTACACGCTAATCTACGCACCTGCTTCTTGCATACATACATGAAACACAATTCATTATTTCAAGAACGGCTTATAATTACATAAAACTACCATTTATGTGTTATTTAACTGTTATTGGTAAGATGGACCGGAATATTCCCAAATTATATTATTTGTAACGACTTTTATCATTGGACTTTTTTTTTTTTTTTTTTTGGTCAATTAGTTTGAATAATCGCAATTGTTATTTTTTCTAATCAGCCATACTGATTACTATAAGGACTGCTTTTATTTTTTTTTTAAAAATATTTTTACATAGAACCAATTGAATTTTAATATCAATTATCTATGTGAGGTTCATCATATTTTTACAATAAAATTTCCAAATTTTTATATTACTTTATAAATACCATAAAAGCATTCACACTAGTTCAATACTAAATCATCTTATCTTTTTTCCTCAAAAAACAAATCATCTTATCTTTCATAATTATATAGTCTTAAACTCTAAAATAACTTTTTGGTAATATTATATTGTATAAACTTCTTTAAGTGCAAGAAAAAAAAAATACGTTGATAGAAAATAAATATCCATATTTTTCCAATGACATGTATGATATATTAAAATATTGTTGTTATACGGCTAGTTATAATATGGACTTAAAATATATAATAAAGTTGGATTGCTTTGATCTTATCAGCTACAAGTATCATAGAAACATACATACAAATTCAACACTAAAGTTGCCTTATTTTATATCACAATGTGATCTTAAAAATTCATAAATCATTACGCATTATTTTTGTATGAACTTTCCAGTCCAACTTAAATTATTTTTTTCAATTTAATTTTTTTTGTTATTTGTATGCCCTTTTGTCTCTCATGTAATTATGAAAATCTAACATAAACTAGGTTGATGATGATTTTTTTATTTAGAAATAAAGAAATCTATTTAAACGAAACAAGCATCTTTGGTGCGGAATTTCTAAAAAGCAAAATAAAAACATGTCATGAACCCATAAACCTTAAACCTAAATTCTGCACCCTGTATTACGGTGGAGCTGCTTTTTAGAAATTCCCTCACCGAAGGTGTTTTTTTGGTTTAAATAAATTTGTTTATTTCTAAATAAAAAAATCGTTGATGATATGTTAACAAATTTTTTTTTTTTGGCAAGTAGCCCGCAGGCCTGATATGCTTACAAATTACTTTCCATTTGTAATAACATTATTAGGTACAGCGGTACAAAATAAAACTGTACCTTTCTTTACCCAGACGGGTGCATGAATGTTGCCATATTGCCACACCGATACAACCATACACTATATTTTTTTTATTCTGTTTCTCTCCTTTTTTTTTTTTTTTTTTTTTGAAAGTTATTCTCTCCCTTTTTTTTTTTTCTCTATGTAAACTGTTGTGAAACATCCTGTGTGTAAATCTGTATGTATATTTCTCTCCTAACAATTCTTTAATCCAATGTCTCTCTGTCCTTTACACCCTGTATTAGTTGTAGAGCCTCTCTAAATTATAACTTTCTCCTTCTCTCTCTTCTCTCTCTTCTCTCTCTCCTCCCCCCTTCTCTCCGAATCTCCATTGCTAGGGTTTCTTCCTTTGGGTTTTCTCTCTTCTCCAATGCCAATCCCTTCTCCTTGAACCAAACCCAACTCAAAACCCTACCAACACTTTGTCCCCAATGGATCAACGGCCCCTCCATTTCCTCTTCTTACTCTTCCTCTTCGTTTCTCTCCTCCCCTCCTCCATCTCCGACGACATTCAATCCTTACTCGAGTTCAAGAAGGCCATTGTGGACCCCACTGGAAGCGTGCTCTCCTCCTGGGCCCCACCAGCTAACACCATCCAATCCTGCCCCTCGACATGGGTTGGTATCACCTGTGAACCCGCCTCAGGCGCTATTATAGGTCTCAATCTCTCCTATCTCAACCTTTCTGGCGAGTTAAAGTTCGCGCCTTTGATTGGTCTACATTACATCCAAACTTTCTCTCTTGCTGGAAATGCATTCACGGGTCGGTTAGTGCCCGGTCTTGGATCCATGACTTCTCTCTCCTTCATCGACTTATCGGGAAATCAGTTCTACGGACCTGTACCAGACCGAATCACTGATTTGTCTGGGTTAGTGCACCTCAATTTGTCAGGAAACAACTTCTCGCAAGGATACCCTGCTAGTTTCTCGAAATTGCAAAATCTGAGGGTTTTGGATTTGAGATCGAATGGCATTTGGGGTGACATTGCGGAATTGCTATCACAACTGAGGAATATTGAGCACGTTGATTTGAGTGAGAATTTTTTCACCGGGGCGATTTCAGTAGACCCGAAAAATCTCACTAGTTTGGGAAATACCGTAAAGTACTTGAATTTGAGTTATAACAAGATTCAAGGTGGGTTTTTTTCAAAGGAATCCGTGGGGATGTTTAAGAATTTAGAGGTACTGGATCTGGGGTACAATGCATTGACTGGAGAGCTTCCGTCTCTTGCAAGTTGGTTTAATTTGAAGGTGCTGAGATTATGCTCCAATGGTTTTTTCGGATTGCTGCCCCAGAAGATTTTTCAGAGCACATTTCATCTGATCGAGATTGATCTTAGCAGAAATGGGTTTACTGGTAATTAATTTGGTTTCCTTCCTATTTTTGTTAAAAAATTGGTGAATTTGGATTCTGCATGTGTTTGTAGGCATTGAGACTAAGTATATGACAGATATTTAATTTGCCGGCACAATGTAATTAGTAGCTTCAGGGCTAGTATTGACAAATAAATAACAAAAGCTTGGGTTAGTGCAAAAGGTGGATCAAAGCTAAAGCTAGTATAACTATCATAGAAGAAATAAATTTGAACTACAATTTAGTAATTGTACACTTTCTCCTTTATCATTGGTTTTCATTTTCTCTTATATTCACCTTTTTTTGTAAAATTAGTCCAAATAAAGTTTTGAGTGCATTGTCTGATTGGCTGTATCTAATTTCATTTTCATTTCAGGGTCATTGCCAAATATAAACTCCACAACATTGAAGATTTTAAACCTCTCCTCTAACTCCTTGTCGGGTCCCTTGCCCGCATCCATTAGTTCATGTACATCTCTCGACCTAAGCAACAACCGGCTAACTGGTGATCTAACTGTGCTTCAGAATTGGGGGCAAAATGTTGAGAACATCGACTTAAGCTCAAATGCTCTATCTGGGGCATACCCCGAAAGCTTGTCTAATTTCAAAAACTTAATAACCCTAAAATTACGCAACACCTCCTTAACAGGTTTGCTTCCTTCAGTTTTGGGCACATACCCGAAACTATCGGTGCTCGATCTAAGTTTGAACACACTAACAGGCCGTATTTTACCGGGTCTTTTCACATCGCTAACCCTAACTAGCTTGAACCTATCAAGTAATGGGTTCAATGGGTCGATACCAATACAAGGCTCACATAGTACTGAGTCACTGGCCCTAACCTCCTCCTTGCACCTCGAGATATTGGACCTCTCCAATAACGTCTTAACTGCAAATATTCCTTCTGATATCGGTAACATGCAAGGACTCAGAATTTTAAACCTTCGCCGAAATAGCTTATCTGGAGTATTACCACCTGAGTTGGCAAAGCTAACTGCGTTGGAATTTCTTGACCTGTCGGGCAACCACTTTACTGGGCCAATACCTGACTTGGAACAAAAGGGTCTGACATATTTTAATGTGTCATCCAATGACCTGTCAGGCACTGTGCCGAGAACTCTAGAAAGGTTTCCTTCGTCTTCTTTCTACCCAGGAAACCCTAGGTTGGTCTTCCCTGATGGCGTCCCCACAGGAAATGGCAATAACTCCTTGATCAGTCCCGGGTCAACAAACCGGCACATGAAATCTGCAGTACGAGTTGCATTGATCATCGGCTGTGTTGGGTCTCTAATTCTCCTAATTTTCGCGGGAATTGCATTATATATGATCAGGTCTCAAGAATTGTGTGGAAGGAACAGCTTCAAATCGAGAGATCTAAAATTCGGGAGAAGCATCCTCAGCTCACGAAGTGATGGTTCTGCCCCTGCTCCCATAAGCTTCTCGAATGACCGTCTCTTGATGTCGCATTCTAGGTCCATGTCAGCTCAAAAGGAGCTTCTAGCGGACTCGGTTGAATTCGGTTATGCAGCAGATCCAAACTCGACCCCAAAAGAAACGGGCTTACAACGGTCAATTCCCGACATGGTGGAGCTCTCTAGTCCAAGCCCAGCCCAGGTTCAAAAGCCAAACCAAAATGTCGACCCTGATGAAGCGAAGCAACAAGTGGACCTAACTGACAGGTTGGTAGGAGATCTGACTTTCTTGGATAGTTCTGTAATATTCACTGCTGAGGAGCTGTCACGGGCCCCGGCGGAGGTCTTGGGAAGGAGTAGCCATGGTACGACATACAAAGCAACTCTTGATAATGGGCACGTGTTGATTGTGAAGTGGTTGCGAGTTGGGTTAGTGAAGAGCAAGAAGGATTTCTCAAAAGAGGCGAAGCGGGTTGGGTCAGTGAGGCACCCTAATCTGGTGTCATGGCGAGGGGTCTACTGGGGGCCCAAAGAGCAGGAGAGGTTTATCATTTCTGATTATTTGATGGGAGATAACTTGTCTCTATATCTATACGGTAATTTCTTTTATTTTCTTTTGATTCTCTAGATGCACTATTCTTTCTGATTATTTTCTGTTTGTCTTATTAAATATTGCACATATAATTGTTTGTTGGCCTTTTCTGAGACCTGACCCAAATTCATGTTATGATGTCATGAAAAATATGCCCAAGAAGAGTGCACGTAGGGAACATTGACATAGTCATCTTTTCTTCACAAGTTAGGGTTTCTTTTTGGAAGAATTTTGGAGCACAGGGTGTAGATGAATATTCGTGTGATTTAAAATGGTAGTAGTATGAGATACTTTGACTTTTGGTGGGCATATATGAAAGTCCCATTATTTCTATTCCAAAGGTTACAGAAAATATCATGTTATCACACCCTCCCTAGGGATCTAAAAAATGTCCCTCCTTCTTTTGTACCAGAATCTACTCCAAGGCGGTACTCTCGCTTGTCAGTGTGCCAGCGGCTAAAAATCTCCATAGACCTGGCGCATGCTCTCCTCTACCTACACCAAGAAAAGAACCTCCCGCACGGCAACATAAAGCCTACTAATGTGCTCCTAACAGGTCCTGATCTCACTGCTAAGCTAACAGATTTCGGACTGCATCGCCTTATGACACCAGTTGGCACCACTGAGCAGATCCTTCAATTGGGTGCAGTCGGGTATCGGGCGCCTGAACTGGCAGAAGTGCCCAAATCCGTTCCCTCTTTTAAAGCCGATGTGTACTCCTTTGGCGTTGTTGTTATGGAAATGTTAACTCGTAAGAGTGCGGGTGAAATTATATCGGGTCAAGTAGGTGCAGTTGACCTCACAGATTGGGTACAACTGTGTAGTAGAGAAGGCCGCGGGCCTGACTGCTTTGATCGGGACATAATGGGTTTGGAGGAAAACTCACGGGTTATGGATGAGTTGTTGCAGATATCCCTTAGGTGTATAAGCCCGGTTAATGAGAGGCCTGATATTAAGACGGTGGTTGATGAACTTTGTGCTATAACAATTTGATTGGGGGGGGTTCATTTTTTATTTTGTACATTTTTTAACTGTGTTCGTTTGCCCGATATTTTTTGTGGGTTTCTTCGGGCCTTTCTTTCCTTTTTTATTTTTTTTATTCTTAGTGTAAAGATAATTTAATCCATTGATTTGATTGATTTTGTTTGCCAGTTCATAGTTTAAATAGAGATTAATCTTCTTTTTCTAGCACCGACTGTGTTATATTTTTTTAGGAACTGAATGTATAGTAGATTCTATCTGATCTATTGGGAAAATGACTTCTTTTGCACTAAATTCATCTCTTGAGTTTTTTTAATAGGGTAACCATGAAAGTGATATTGTTTGATGCATTGTTGTAAAAAATGGTCTTAACGGCCGATTAAACGGCTGTTTAATTGTTAATGGCGGTCAAACCGTTACGAATACACTTAACGGATGCCTATTTGCGGATGAAAATGATTAATTGGCCGTTTTTTTTCTGATTAATCGGTCATTTTACTGTTTAATCGTCTGTTATTTCCGTTTATTCCGGTGAATATTTATTTTTAAATTTTTTTTTTTTTCTGTGATAACGTGTGATAATAAGATTTATAAATCCAGTATTGTAGTTTTATTGTGCTTGGATATACATCCAATATTTTTTATATATATTTTTTCTTCTTACTTGCTTTGAAATTGATTAATTCTTCTATTATTTATATACCATATATTTTTCTTACTTGTTGATGTAATTTTTTCAATTAGTACGACGTGTTCATTTATAAAATTAAGTTGTTATCATAAACTAAATTTAGTGATTTTATGTTGGAATGTTTCATTTCTTTCAAATAATATGTTATTAGTATTTGAAAAAGTTTAGTTCTCAAATTTATTTTTTCATTAAATAAATGTGTTACTTATACATGTAAAATGCTTATGTGTTAAGAAGAAATAAGCGTAGTGTCATGTTATAATAATAAAACTAAGTTAAATTAAGTTTATTTGATAAGTTTAATGAGTTAAATAAATTATTTTTAATAAATTATGATATATATATACATAAATTTAATAAAAAAGTTAAATTGTCCACATAATTTTGATTAATCGGCCGCATACCGATTAATCGTTTGACGGTACCCGTCCGTCTGACGACCGCATACCGTTATTTACAACACTGTTTTGATGAGGTCCATTCGGAGTTCAAAAGTTTCAAACCAATCTTTTTATTTATTTGTTTTTGGTTGTGGACTTGTGGGTCAAGCTGAAAAATTTCTCCTGGGTTAATTGAAATGTCCCTCTCAGAAACTATACTTGTGGAATGAGATCTATGATCTGGTTAGTTTTAAAAGTTGTTCAGAGGTTGTCAACTGCCGAACAATAAATAGACTGTATTTGGGTGATTTATTCCTTGCTATACCATGTGTACCCGCTCAGAAATGTCTGCCAAGGAATCATAGCTCCTGACCTTTTTTCCTGAATTTACTTTTATCTATGTAATGTTTGCAGGAAAAAAAAAACAGAGTTGCAAGTATAAATGGCACTCGTACGAATCACAAAAAAATGTTATTTTTCATTGCATATATGTCACTTGATAATTAAACTTAAGATGTATATATGTTGTTTATAAAAATGTTCGTATATAAATGTTTGTCATGTTGAATATTCACTTTGGGCAAATGTCACACTGCTGAAAAGAGTAACAGTACTAAATCTAATGAAAATCAATGTCTCCTTCCTAGAAGAATATTTCCTTTTCCTTTTCTTTTGTGGTTGCACATCAGTTAGGGTCAACTCCTAGGTAGCAACTTTGCTTTCTATCAATCAGTGTATCGTTTATTCTAGCTACATACATACCATCCTAACAGTGCTATGCAAGCGTTTTCTTGTCAGATTCTGTTTATCTTTTTGTCATGTCGTATTTTAGAACCATGTAATCCTTTACTATATCAATGCAAGTCTAAGGGTTTTTTCTCCAAAAAAAAAAAACAGTGCTATGCAAGTAAACTGTATGCAACTATGCACCAATCAGACCTCTCTGTATCTAAATAATCTTACCAAATATATAGGTTTATACAATTCATATATACATAACAAGTAATTCTAGAACTTTGGCTGGAGAAAACATCGATGCAGAAGCAGTCTGACACAGCCTTGGCAGGAGCGCCTTCTCCACTATTAAAGCACATGCTAGTGTTTTATTTCTGTAGAACCGTCTTTCTGGTAATGCTTACAAAATGAAAATAAAGAAAACATGGAATCATACAATCTTTCGAATAGAAAAATGAAATAAAACATCAGACTTGTTTTCTGGTAAATAATTGGTTGTACACGCAACTGAAGAATTCTTATTATATGTTATAAATATAACGTTCTCAACATGGAACTTCTCTTTTGTTGGTTCCAAGTACCACATTTACAGCTTCATTTTTCGGTTTCGTTCTTTACTTTCTTGTCTTCTTTTCTACTTAATTTCATTGTATCACACGCTTAGAGTTAAATTGAGCATGTTCAACTGTTCAAGCTTAAGTGAGGTTTCATGGGGACCATCTCAGCCGAATTATCTCAATTTCTGATCAATCTTGGATCCAATTCGGATGGGAACAATTAGCTCCATTAAAAATTTCAAATACAGATTGATTCACTTTAGTTGAATTTTGGCAGACCGAATTTTTACCCCCTCTTTTACAATTAACCCACAATAAAACCAAAACATAAAATTTGGGTCTCAATGAAGCATATCGATAAAAAAAATGGGGCCTTTAAGATCTAAAAATAAGACAACTGATAGCCCCCTATCAGTGTTTCAAAAAAAAAAAAGATCTAAAAATAAGACCTAAAGTCAGTGTATTTTCAGCCGATAGTAAAACAAACTATCCAAAACCTGATAAATTCCCTCAAGGGACCCAAACCGAATGAAGAGTCTGACAATATGGGACCCAGCGTGTCTCAACAGCTATGATGATAAGCACCACTTGTTGCACCCATACCTGGCAGGCGTTGCTGCTGTCAGAACCAGCACAATAAATTTCATTTATTTATTAATAACCTAAAGGCTACTATAGTGGATGTAGTCATCTAATATCAAAATAGTGGATGTAGTCGAGTAGAACTAGGGTGCTCCTAAGCTCACCAAGCCCTTCCGTGAGTGCGACTCTAAAACCTATCGAATTGATTTCAAATGACATTTTCAAACCGTAAGATGTTCAATCTATATTAAAATGTGCTTGGAGACTAAATTTTACATTTTTTGGAATTTTTTTACTATTTATTAAGATGGTTTGAAAATCGCTGTTTTTATTAAAATTCTGCACCATTGGAAAACAGCGATTTTCAAACCATCTTAATAAATAGTAAAAAAATTTCAAAAAATGTAAAATTTGGTCTCCAAGCACATTTTAATATAGATTGAATATCTAACGGTTTGGAAATGTCGTTTGAAGTCAATTCGATAGGTTTTAGAGTCGCGCTCACAAAGGACTTGGTGAGCTTAGGAGCACCCTAGTTCTACTCGGATGTAGTCATCTAATATCAAATTTGGCATGATTGCACAACTGTTAAAGAGGAAGTGATCGAGTTACCAGAATTTTCACCACCTACATAACTTTAAATGCAATCATATACATTGGATGTTAAGATCCATCCATGAATTTTCAACCTGTTCTTTTGTCAGCGAATATATTTACGAGCTGGAAAAAGAAGAACCGAGCTGATAAAAAGAATAATAAAATAATTTCCTTATCCCTTTCCAACCAATTCATTGAACATAGCAGGAAAAATATCCTATACCTAAGCTTAGATACATGATTGGTTTTTCATCTTCACATTGTTGCCAATTAAACAGAACAAATACATACAATACAAGGGTTACAAAATACTTGCAATAAAGCTACCACACACCTATACTTTTGGACTTGGCCCCCAAGACTTTTATCTATTGCGATTGACCACCCAATATTGGAATATTTTCAAACAATTTAAGATTTCTTTCGGTGGAATCAAAGAGGTTGCATTTCAAACTTTAGTTATAAAGCAAATAAGTTGCATTATTCAGAAAGTTGTAGAATTTGAAGTCACTGGGGGTCAAGTGCAAAATATAAATTTACGGGACCCTTACATAATTGCCCCTAAATGCTATGATCTAACCTAAACTGGTTCATTTAGATTCATCTTCATCATCTGTATCGAGCTCGAGGCCTTCAAGTGCCAAGAGATGGCCGAGAATCTTTTTCTTTTCTTCCTCGGCTTTTCTTCGCATGATGTCTCTTTTTCGCAGAACGAGAGTGTGCCTCTTTAATGTCGTGTTGAAGAACTCCTTGTATGCAGCCTTCTCTTTCGCCAGGAGCTTTCTCTCTTCCTCTGGGTCTACCTGCCATTTTTTAAACCATTTTCTCATATTTTATTATTTGTATGCAATATATTTGTTATTATGATAGAGATGTCAAAAAAGAAGAAAATGATTATAGTTTGTCTGACAAAGGATAATAGCATACTTGGTTGCACACTGAACATTTATGAATATAATGAAGTCTTAATCAAGGGTCAATTCAGCCCACAAGAAGAAAGAATAAGATATCAGCCGGCATTCATAATATTAAAGCGATTTATCTTGCAAGAATTCAGGTCATCAAATCATTTATGGAACAATTTATGGTAATTTTCATTTGTGTGCTAAATTTAAGAAAAAAAAGGTGGCTCAATTTTACAGAAAAGCAATTTAAGCTGACATTTGAACCAGTTTAGTCCAAGAACTCCTAAAGCAAATCCAAAGAAGTCCTTGTCATCAGCTGCTTATATTAAATAAAATGATGTACTTATTAGCTTTTCCTAGCGAGACGGCAAAAGGAATAACCTGACTAAGATTTATCTATGAGAACCCAGTTTTTTCAAAAAGGGACCTAATTCCAAATCATGCCCAAAGCTTTCCAAGTCTTGTGTTTATGTACTTTAATGCATGTTTATTTACTTTGTTAAATAAATTTTCAATTCCAGTAGGAATTTATTTGCCTACAAAGTTCATATCAGCATCCTATACCTATGATTAATTTATACAAAACTTAAGTTTCTACAAGAAAAGGTTCTTTTTCAGCATGCCACAAGAAAAATAAAAAATTGGCAATACAGATGGTAACCTTAGAACGGGTTAGGTTGTGTGCACGTAGAGTCATCTCAAGCTGCTGCTGTTCAGCCCACGCACTTATTGCCATGTCACCTCGTTGGTCGAAAGCTTTTCTCTTTTTCATCAACCATTCCATCCATGCCTGTGATGCCTGAAATATATTACCAAGAACCAAACCTTTGTTAAACAACCAATTACCAAAACCACCTAATTAATCATCAAGAAACCATCAATAATTCAACTAAGCTTATTTAGTCCTAAATTGAACTTTTGCATTGAACTTTTGCCTCCACCTCTATTATAAAACTAAATGAAAAATTCTACAGGAAAAAAACAGATATTAGAGCCAAAAAAAGGTCAAAAGTAACTAAACCAGTAATATCAAGCTGTACTTTTTCCAAACATTATAGGAGATCATACAATTTTAAAATAAATACCTTCATGGGATTGACCCGATGGTTCAAGTCATACTGTCGTCTCTTTTCCTGGTCTATAAGCAGCTCATATGCTGCTTGGATTTTGATAAATCGAGTCTCTGCCGTCTCTCCTTTCTCTAGCGTCCCTCTTCCATCATATACTGTAAGTGTCATTTCAAAAACAATTAACTGCAAAGAAACATATTTCCTTCTTACTTAAAGTTTTGATCTGAAAAATCAAGATAAAAGGAGAGAGGCTGGGATATCGGTGAGGTAATAATATAAAGTTCGAATTTACTTGCAAGTATGATCTTATACAGGGATTAAGGTGCCAAATGTGTGCACATTTTTTATAATATATGGAACCAGGATGCAGAAGCCAGTACTTGGATTTGCGACCTTTTTTCCTTCTCTCTGTTTTTTTTCCTCAACTTGATCAAGCAAAAGTAAGGACAATGAGGCTTAATTTCAAACACTAATTGATTAAGCAATAATTGGGCAACCCGGATGCTCAATTGCAATAGTGACTGCAGATTGAGACATAATTGGTTCAATTGGGACTTAATAGAAAATTCTGTAAGTGACTGTAACATATTAGAATGAAATTTAAAATGTATGCAGATAGTTGACCTACAAAAGAAGAAAATCAATATTCAAATAACACATCCAAAAGGAAAAAATGACAAAAAGAAAAATTAAGAGAAAAATCAGTACCATCAGGGTGGTAGAATTTGGCCAATCTTCTATAAGCGGATTTTATTTTCTCCTCATCAGCATCCCTCTCCAGTTCTTTCATTCACAACATAAAGAAGACAAATTATTAAAGAAAAGAAAATTTTAACAAAAATGAAATAATTTTTTTTATAAAACTTGAGGTTACAGTGCTAGATTTCATGGTGCCAGGCTGCCAGCTGGTAAAGTGGTAAATACCAGATAGTACCACAATCATACTTGTTTTTCTTTCTGAAGAATACAGCTGTCATAATAGAGATTGCCTTGAACTAATTAACTAAAGCATAAACTATTTTACATGAAAAGTAAGTAATAGCATATACCCGATTGTACCACAATCATACTGATTTTATTATCTCTGTTGTGGCTTATTATTTTTTGCTAAACTACATAAGGCGTTCTTGATAGAGATAGACTTGAACTAAAAGGTAGACTATCTACATGGGAAAGTTACCAAGAGTTTCGTATGGAGAGTTCTCAGAATTCCAATTTGAAACCCTAGTAAGAGTTCTTCTCTGAGTGGATCTGTAGAAGCCTGACATCCTGGGCAATTCATCGATCACAAATGAGGAAGAATAAGAGGTGGTAGTCTCAAACGAAGCGAAGGAGCAAGGAGGCGAGTGCATCTTCAAACTAGGGACTCCATTGAACGGCCCAAACCCTAACCCCAATCCCAGGCCCAGGCGGGCATGGCCACCTCCACCTCCTCGGTGATTGATAAAGGAGGCGCAAATGGTTCTGATATTGCTCATAGTCATGAGAGGCAAACGGAGGAGAGGGGAGAGGGGGGAGAGAGAGAGAGGAGAAGAGAGATTCCGGGACGGGACTGAATCAAAGGAGACGAGTCGAGAGACCGACACGTGGCAACTACTCCTTCAGTTATTTTTACCGCGAGTTTTCTTTTCTTTTCTTTTTATTTGCTTGGGAATCTTTTATTATTGTGGTGTTGTTTCTGGCCATGAGATTCTTTTATGGGGTTGAAAAAATTGAATACATACCCATTAAGATTTCTTCATATTTCTCCATTTAAGTTATATTAAAAGTAGAGATTTATCCATTAATAATTTATTTTCTTTCATATTTTTCCTTTTATTTGGTTCCATCTGTTTTAACAACTTGAGGACATTAGCTGAACTTGTTTATGGAAAGTAAATAAGCTATAACATCGGAATGAATCCTGGAAATAATAATCTATATAATAGATAGACAAGTTTGGATAATGCACATCTCACCTACTCTGCTTTAAGATTAGAGCGGAATAGGTTTGATAGGCATCTGATATACTTTTGAATTTAATGGGTTCTAATACCGTCCAATCTGCTTTAAAATATGTACGTACAAAATTAAAATGGATGCGCACAAATATTAAAGTAGAGTGCACGTATCTTAAAGCAGATCAGACAGTCTTGGAATACGGATATTATATGTCTGTATCCGAATCCGTATCCTTAAATACAGATATCCGATATCCGAATATCCATGCAGATAAAGATACAAATACAAATATGATTTTAAATTTTAATTATTTGTATTAAAATGGTAGATATATATACCATACATTTAATATATATTATAAAACTTTTATGTAATTCCTTATTATAATTATAATAAGCGAATGTCTATATTCATTTAATATCCAATCTGTATCTTTATCCGAAAATAAAAACAAATACGTATATGATTTTACCACTGTCTAACGCAACCTATATTAGTCTTAGCATCTGATTATTAATTAATTGTTTCCTTTTCTCCATCTTTCTAGCCCAGTCACCTCACCTATATTGCTTGCTTGTACGTTACCAACTGATAAATACAGCTTTTACTAAAAAAAAAAAAAATTGTGAGACCGCCAATTTTGCCAATTTAGGTCACAAGCTGTACAAAGGACCGCCAAATAAATAATGCAAAATTTTGTATTTTTCAGGTGTGATAATAATACAAGAATGATGTTAATTTGAATAGTACATGAAGAGTATTAATTTGTAATATTTACAATGAAAATAAATAATTTTTTATTGTATAATTCGGAGTAATAATGTGATATGTCTTGATCCAA
This sequence comes from Carex parvula, assembly GCA_025461045.1. NCBI lineage: Eukaryota > Viridiplantae > Streptophyta > Magnoliopsida > Poales > Cyperaceae > Carex > Carex parvula. The sequence goes on from JAJGRW010002856.1 coordinate 18,138, forward strand.
TATTCTTATAAAATGTATGTCCACACTATTCTTGAGAGAAATTTATATATTTAAATTATATCCAAATGGAAATAGCAGTATTATTGTTGGACTATTATATCGTTTTTTTTTAGAGAGAGAAGTATTAGTATATTGTTAAATTAGTGTTATCTTTCATTTCAAATATACGTAAAAATAAATAGTATTACTATTATTGGACTAGTGTTGTTTTTCATGTATTCAAACATACCAAAAAATGGACCATCCGATTAATGATTGAGTATTTTTATTCAAGTTTTAACATATTTTTTGTCATCATATTGTAAATTTAATTTATCTTGTTAATTTAATGTGTTAATTGAGCAACCGAACTATATACCTTGTCTAAGCAAAATTTCGTAGTCTATTCTTCATTAAAAACTTGATGTGAGCGGGTATTCTAACTAGCTCTGTGCAAATTTACGCCGAAAGCACACCAAAATATTTCTCTCAAACTATCCGCTACTGCTAATCATCCCGCGGGCTCTTTTTTGTTAAAAAAAAATTAAAATAAAAATTTTTAAAACTGAAAATTAAATTGTAAAGATTTGACGAGAAGATGGTGTTCTATTCTTTTTTAGGGATAGGAATGATTGACGGATATAGAAATTAAATGAGAATGTGGTAGTCTAGAATGCGTTTCTTTTTTATATTTCATTTACGGATAAAAACGACGATTATAAAAATTAAAAAGGAAGATCGTGTTCTGAAAATTCAACCTTATTTTTCTATAAGATCTCCTCAAACCGATTTTTTTTTCAGTATCAGTTCAAAATAAATAAAGGCCGGATTATCAGAGTTAGATACTTTTTTTAATTTTTTGTATTTATTATCTATTAATTGAAAATAATGATCCTCAGGTAGGCTGAAAAAAAGGGATCTGGATTATCCGTTCTGAATCTGCTCCGTATCCGATTCAGATTCAAATTTGGATAAACGGATTCGGATACTTTCCGGATACAGATCCAGATATTTTTCTAATAAGACTAAAGCATCCGGATCCGAATACGGATAAATTTTCAAATTCATAAACGGAGCGCGGATATCCGCAACTATCCGATATAGAAACCGCTCCGAATTCTACCCGAATTCCCTCCGCTATCTCACTTCTGCTCAATTCCGAGAGGGATCGCAGGATCCTGAAATTCCGAGATCAACGGTTCAAACTTTTCCGTGCACGGACGAAAACGTTCTCAGAAAAGCAAATTTTCATGCACGCATCTGAAAAAAGACTAACAGTTGAGATCAGATCGCAGGATTTATTTTCCACTTCTACCGCTATCCAAATTCTCTAGTCAAACTACCTCCGCTTTCATTAATATACAATCAAATTAAAGTAAGATCTCTCTTGTAGGACTAAACATACCAAGGCTATCTGGACAAAGTCCAAAAGAGCCCAAGTGCCCAAGTCCCTTTCCACTTGTCTTATTCCTTTTTCTTACGAAATTTAGTAGGCCCGACGCTTGAAGGCTCCAAAATCTGCTCAAGATGACATTTTTACTTAAAACCCTTAAAAGTTAGAATTTTGCTCTGGTCATACCAATCCTTGGTTGTTTTGAATTTAGTTATAAATCCAGCATGGCCATTCGTAATTCTTACAAAATATTTACAACATGGCGGAGATACATGAGTAAATAAAATATTTATTTCATAATTTTCTTAATTAGTTTTTAAATTCATATGACTGAATCATCCGACAAGTATTCGTTTTATATCTGTATTCAAATCTGTAATCGTGAATTATCTGTTCTGTATCCGTATCCGTTTAAGGTAAATTTAATTTTAAATTTTAACATCCGTTTACTATCCGTATCCGTATTCGTATCCGCTAAATATGGATATGGATATGATATTATTAGCATTATCCGCTCCGTTTACACAACTGGCCTCCGGTCCTTTTGATTAAAAGAAAAAACGGATTCTGAGTATCTAGTTTTCTTCGCATTAAAGTTTCTGCAATTGAGTATCCATCCAATTTATAACTTTTTGTACTCTCATCTTCTGAGATAACAGAATATTTGAGTTTAGATCTGGACCGTCCGATCAGAATCTGGACCAATCCGTTCCGAGGTAGAATGCACGGCGCCCAATAATATTCGTGTTAAAGAAGATCGGACGGTCCGGATCCAAACACAAAATTTCTGTTACCTCTGGTTATATAAATTCCAAAAGAAAGGGAACCCTTCTCCTTCGTATTACCTCTTTCTTTCTCTCTCTCGCGCGCGCACCTCTCCAGCTCTCCTCTCCCAACGACGTAACATCAGAATTTCTGGCAATCAGATTGGTTTCTATTCATCGAACATGTCGAGAAGAAACGTCCAGACCAACAATTCAAGCTGTACCATTTGCGACAACTCTAATCTCGCATCAATCTGTCCCCCATGCGTCAATTTCAGGTGCCTTTTTATCTCTCTCTCCGAACAAGTAAGTTTCCCAACTTTAAATTCCCTTTCTCTTATTTGTGTTTCATCTTCATGTGCAGATTGAACGACTATTATACACGGATGAAGGCGCTCAAGAATTCCAGGGATTCCCGCTATTCGAAATTAACCGACAAGCTCGAGTCTAGGGTTAGTCTTTTTTCCTGCTTGATTTAAACTGTATATTTAATTAGGATGAGAATTTATGCAAAATTGGAAAAGAAACGATTAAATTATTTTGCATTAGGACTTTGAGTAGTCATGAAGCAATTAGGGTTTGGGTTTGAAATCCATCAATTGAAATTTAGATACAATATTTGTATACCATCATGTGTATCTCGACTTGATGATCTTCTCTTGAACTATTTTAAAAAAATCCTTGTGAACCCACATATTCAAAATTATTTCGGTTGTTGTTCTTCCTTTGGATATTGGTAATTCTGGCCTTTCTTAATTTTTTATCCTTTTATCTCTTTTAATAGAAGAAGGCTGATGATCAACAAAATTGGAGAGTAGCTAAAGCGGAGAAAATAAAAAAACTGAGGGATCACTTGAGAAATTTGGAGAAACAGCTTTCTCATGGTTATGCTCTCACCATATAGCATTTGTATTTTAGTACTATTTTATGTGTCTGTATTCTGATTTGAAAATATTTTTTTTTTTCAGATAAATCGAAGGTTAAAGAACTATCGAGCACTCTGAAACTTAAGTATGAAGGTTTGGATGAAGCCCGTGCAACGGTACTTATAACTTTTATGTATAACTTTATATAGCAGTTAAACCAGTACAATACTAAAGTGGAATATCGTACTGGCTCTGATTTGTAAACTGGTCTCGAGTAGTACAGATCAAGTCTCAATTGTGCACTAGACCTCAATTTAACTCAAACTTACCTAATTTTGCACTCATTTTATGCATTTGAAGACTGACCAAAATTTGCCTCAGGCATCCATGAACTGTGCAATAATATATTGATGTAGCAGTTTAATCTGGAAGCTAATGAACTTGTTTCAAAATCTTATTTTAGCTGGAGAAAAGTAAGGTCGAATTCTTGGAGAAATTCTATCCAAATCTCATCCATACTCAAGGTCTAGGACTTGTAAGTTTGATCTTTCTGACTTTAGTTGAAAATTATGCATGCTTGAGTCGGTTTAACAAAGTACATTTTTTACCTAACTTCATCAATAGATACCTTATATATTGTGACCCCATACTTCTGATCCAATATATGTCTGTTCTGGTACATTATTTAGAGGTGTATGCTGGTATTGCCAAATATTTCTTAAGAATTCTCGCCTTAATATCAATTTTATTCTGCCTTATATTATAAATAGAATACCCTCATGAAGTATATGTTTGGTTTGTGATTGTTATACAAGTACCTTGCAGTTGGTTCCTACATGAACTTTCTTCTAGTAAAGTGTTGCTTATTGTCTTAAATTATTTCAGATGGCGATCACCTCTGAGCGACTTCAAAAACAGTCTGTTGTCATAAAACAAATATGTAAATTATTTCCAATGCGCCGTGTAAGTGCAACCTTACTCTTCTTTATATGTATCACTGATCTCTTTTAAATGTTATTATTTAATTGGCCCGTGATCAATTCTCCGTTAATCTCAATAGTGCAATGGGGCATCAATTAAACCTAATTCTGCCTTTATTACCATGACTCAAATAATTGACCTCCAATTTCTACCCAATTTAGCTTTAGTAATCGCTCAGTTGTGCAACTAAGCATCAAAGTGACCAACAGAAAAAGAAGGGATGATATATATAATGCGACATAGCATTAACACGGTAGAAATATGTCCAAATGATACATAATATGAACCATTTCTCATTGTTCTTATAAACATTCAGTAGAATGAGAATCAAATTTACAGATGGCGATCTGGTAACATATTTTTCTTCTATATATATCCAAATTATAGGTTAATTCAGATGGGGAGGGTAAGGATGGATATAATGGTCCGTATGATCAAATTTGCTATGCTCGGCTTCCTAGGGGCCTTGACCCCCATTCAGTTCCCTCTGAAGAGCTTGCAGCCTCTTTAGGGTTAGGCTTCTTTCTTCCTAATAAGGATTGAGTTGATATTTTATATTGCTTTCCTAACTTGTCAGCTTTTTGCTATTTTATGATTCATAGCATATGTTCATATCTAATTTGCAAACTAAGTTTACATAATTTAAGATTGCCCATTTTTCCAAGAAGCCCCGATTCATTTTCAATTTAAACCCAGTAACAAATTGTGAAAAAAGAGCCTCAATTCTACAATAGGCATATGGACCAAAGGTATAAACAATAAGGTGGAAAAAAAACATGTAACAAAAAGAATTATATAAGATGTACCACATGTTGGTTATATTGCTTTTGAAGTTGTGCATTTACTTGGATGCTATTATCTCGGCCGCATCTTTGCTATCATGTAATTAAGATCCTATTTTGTCCATTTCTCTTCTCTTCTCTTCTCTTCTCTTCTCTTGGGATCTGCAACAGGTATATCGTGCAACTTTTAAATCTCGCAATCCCTGCCTTGGCTGCTCCCGCTCTTCATAATTCAGGCTTTGCGGTGAGCTGCTTTATCTTTTAAGTGTGACTTGTTCTGTTTGGTTGGCATTATGAATAAATTGGCACTCTGAACTCCCGAAGTGTACTGTTTCTTTTTTTCTTCTTTTTGTGAAAAAAGTCGGTTACGACAGTTTAGTAACAAATTTTTGCCAAATCGTTTGGGTAAATACTGGACTACTGGTTTTTAATGTTTGGCAGTATTCCTCACCTTAACATGCATTTGCATATGAAAAAGAGTTGCTTATATTTTACCTTCCATATTTCTGGCTTGATTTTATTGTGTTTTTATTTTATTTTATTGATTTACTTGTTATTACTTTAGGGTTCCTGCTCACGCGTATGGCAAAGGGACTCATACTGGGATGCCCGACCCTCTTCTCAGAGGTATCCCAACTGCTTCTCTTTTAAATATAAACTTAAATTTACTGTGAATATATCAGTACTATTTTAACCCGGTACTGTATACAGCACATACCCTTTAGTTGGCCAGTTTGGTACTCAAAATGAGTAGTTTGTGTTTTCTTCTTTTTTGCATTTCATTTAAAAATTGCATCTTAAAATTTCATGAAACAATATAAGCAACCGATACATACTTGGTATCTGAATATCCATTGGAGTGCAATGTAAGAAATTTGCAAGAAAAGTATACATGCATAATTGTTTTGATGAATCCAAATGTAACGTTTCATCACTACTTACGAGCTTTATAGAAAGGAACAAAAGAGTAGTAATACAAATTCAGGACTCAACTGATAAAAGAGAAACAGCTTGAAACATTGAGGTCCATTTAATATTTAGTTTATTCCTCTACTTTTTGTGCAAACAACAGCAAAGAGTATCAGCTCTTCATCCCGCGAAAGAACTTCTGCTCATCTGTCGGCGACAACTCGTGGTCGGCTGCTGAAAGGAGCTCCACCTCAAGTTCAAGCAATTTTGGTGTTTCATCTGTTGAGTCAGAAAAAAGACACTTCTTACTGGATAGTGATAGAAATGGCAGCTTCAGCTATTCCTCCGCTTCTCTCCACTCCATCGAGTCCCACAAGGATTTGCAAAAAGGGATTTCTTTATTGAAAAAAAGTGTGGCATGCATTACCAGTTATTGTTATAACTCGTTGGGTTTGGAGGTGCCTCCAGAAGCTTCCACCTTTGAGGCCTTTGCAAGGTTGTTAGGGACTCTCTCCTCTTCAAGGGAGATTCGCTCAGTTATTTCCAGAAGGAGGCCTTGGTCGAGGTATGTAATAATTGGTCATGCTTTACAAATTTTTAAGGATTCTAAAAAAGGATGAACAGCATATGTCAAGGCCTGAAGCAAGTTGTGTGCATTTCTCAACTTGTTGGAAAATGTGGTTTTTACTTGAGCAAGTTAGCTCGGTCGATATAGTTTAACCTATCTAGTAAGCCATGTATTCTATAAATAGTGATATTACAGACTTCCCTAAATAAGCCTTTTTAAGTTCCTGATAGCTAAAATTAACCCTGAATTAAATTTGTGGAGCACCCATAATTGCCTGAACCTGTTAGTCCAATTAAATTCGAGATTAATTCTCTTACGGACTAACTGATCCAGTGTAACATGCTTTGCACTGGATTACTGACCAAAGTTGATACCATCGATTTTTGATGGTTAATGTATAAACCTCAATTAACTGCTTTTTTTTTTAGGGAAAGATAAGGATCTAGCCCTTAGATTTCATTTATAATGGACACAAGTTGTGTCAAAGTTACATAAGTGCAAAATAAAATAAACAAATGACCTGAAAGAAAACAGAAAATACAATTTAGAAGAAGAAGCAGAAATCAAAATATATACTAAAGTAATCATAAATTCTAATGACCTAAACTCTGCAACAATAAAGATGAATCTCAATTAACTGCTTAATTATAAAAGAGTTACCATGTTGTTTTTTACCTTTTCTTGCACTTTTATGTATCCTAAATTGTGTTCTTATCTCTTTGATTTTTTATTCCTAATGAAGATTGATTTTCATTGTGTTTTTATGAATTACCCTTGTAAACAGATCTGACAAACAAGGTCATCAGATGAATCGATCAGTATGGAATGTGAATTCTGGCATCTCATCTATTACTGGCTTATTAGATAGCTCACACACTATGGTAACCTGAGCATCATAATTTATAGTGTCAATACTTATTTTTGTCAGCTCTGCTACTTGGTAGTGTGGTACTTGTACTGCTTCACCGCACATGGACCAAAACATATTATCTCCTAGCTTCTTTGGTGTTTAATTTTGCCTATTGAGTGTTAAATTTTAGATGATTTGGTTAAAATGAGAACTGGTTAAGCTTTAATTAAGGCCTTTGTTTTAGAATTGAGGGCTTTGATGCACAACTGCAGGCGTGATTAACTCAAATGAGGGCTCCATTGTGGAACTTGGGGGATAAGTCAAATAGGAGCTTGATAGTAAAATTGGGTTAAGCCAACAAAACAGTATAATATCATATTGGAAATGACTGTTTCTGATAATGGAACTAATAATTGAAACAGCGAAACTATAGAGAGAACCTCACCAACTCTGCTGCAAGCTTTCTTTATTCGCCAGAGATGACACAGTATGGAAAGGCTGAGAGCAGCATAGTAGAGGAATGGGATATAATAGAGCACCCCAAGTATCCCCCACCACCGTCCCAAGTTGAAGATATTGAGCACTGGACGCGTGCTATGTTTATTGATGCAACTGCTAAAACTAAGAAATGATGAGTAGAGATTGTGCGTGTAAATTGCAGAATATTAGATTAACCACTTCCGAGTTGCTAAAAATGGAAAAAGAAAGAAAAGAGGAAAAAAAGAAAAACAATGTCTGATTGGACAATGTTGTCTTTTTGTACAGAAAACCTTTTTTTAGTAAAAAAAAAATTGATAGGAGGGAGGCGGGTGCAAACGAACTTTTCAAGTTTTACACGTTGGGCGTATAATCATGCAAATGGACATAGTGAGATTTGATACATGCTTTAACATCCAACAATTTATTTAGACGTTTCAAGTCCTGAGGTAACAGTATATTTATGTGCACTAAAATTTAAATTCAACTTGCATGGGAATAATTTAAATTTCGATCTTACTAACAAGGAGTCCTTTTAACAGCTTACATTTCTGCAGTAATTATCAATTATACGGCCCATATCATGTGCTCGGAGTCCAACTACAATACTGCATTATTCAGCAAGCACATTTTTATTTGTTTTAATTGTAATCGGTTTCTATTTGAATTCTAGTGAATTTGAAATCTATGAAGTCATGGGACAAGTCAGCGTTTCCACATCACAGCATTGTTTTGGAAATAAGAAAGAATGTTACAAAACTATTTAATTTTCGTTCGACTATTGGACCAAACAGAGAAGTACTGGCACATGCAACAATCATACAATGACTCAACCAGCACTAAATGGTGCCTATGAGATCCGTATTTGGAACCTAAATTTTTTTTTATATGCTAGAAATTCATACATGTCCCCTAGAAAATTATGTGTGTGATGAGCTTTAATTCTAGGCACAACCATAAATATACAGAGAATAAAAAAAAAGTGTTGAGCAGCATACTGTCTCAGCACATGCAATGTTCATAGCATACTAGAATGCTTATTCAGAGATGACGAGCAATTGCAACATAACAACATACTGCAATTTATCTTTCTCATTAGCCGGAATTTCTGAGCACACAATGAACTTGAGCATTTAATTAAAACAGTATCCTGCACCAGCTGCTCGGTATGAATTTTTCGGTTTCATTGAGTGAACACTGTGCACCAGTACAACAAAAAATTATTCACCTTTCATACTAATCATGTGACTGTCGGTAACCAAAATCACCAACCATACTCTTCAAGGGCATCAGAAGTCAATTTGCACTGCAGAGTGTTAGCTGCCATCTATGCTCCACTTCTTGTAGAACGAAACAAAGGAAGAGTAGAAAAGTTTAATGAAAAAAAAGTTTAGAAGCTATGTATTAAGCTCGTCACCACTCAGAAAAGACCTCTCTTGAGTCTGTCTGAGGCTGAATCAGGGCTTAATTTAGACTATTCTAATACTATCTAGTGGGAAGCAAAGGCTCAGACCACTACAACTGTATAAAGTGAGAGAAGACGGGATAACTAGAGAATTGCCACATATAACATGGCTGGCACAAGAAATAAGGAGGGAGAGAGAAGCCTGGCAAAAGAGGGAGGGGAATGTGGATGTGTGTGTTGTGTGCCTACAGGCTTTAATCCAAAAAAAAAAAGCAAAATGAAGGGAAGGGAATTTACGGGAGCGAGACATTGATTTTCTCAGAGGCCTGATCTCTCTTGCAGTGACAGTTGCAAAATAAGGGTGACATTGCATTTCTTTTGCACCTAATATTTACCAAGCTTACCCAGCTTGAGAAAAAAGAAGAGAATCTGAGAAACTCTTCCTTGAATCTGTCAGTCATGGAAGAGGAATTCACCCCAATAATATGGGATCCGTATAAAATTAGGAAAGAACAGTCTGGATTTAATCACAACCATACCAAAAGAAACTCGGACCTATTGTAGATATAGGGAGTCTGTTTTGAGATTCGTGCCAGAGTACAAGAACAATCTGGATTTCCTAATTGCACTCTCAAATAACTGACGGATCCAATAATATGTTTCTTTCTCTTGATATTAATTGTTCAATTCCAGACAAACAATTTCTCTTGCCATTTGATTTCAACTTTCACAAGAATCAGAATACGAGCAGAGTTAGAAATAAAGATAATACTTCTATTGCACTAAAAACCAGAGCTTGACATTTATGCCTGCCCAAAAATTGGCACAGGCTAATCACGAATGGATTACTCAATTGCTTGAACCGGACAAAGTCAAATCTTGCGTGCTCAATTTTCACAGTTTATGAAGATATGAAAATACATGTAGGATTCACCCATAAAACCCATAAATTATCACATAAAACTCAAGTCAAATCCAATGCATCTTTAAGAGAACAGCAATCTCCTACTTGTCTCCATCCAAAGATACAAAAGAAAACTAGAAATTAAACTCAGTTCTCAATACTATTTATCCTGTTCCTAAATCAGTACGGTGCACCACGATTGTCTCCAACATTACAAATATTGAAATCTAACTCTCGAAAACATCTTTTACCACACAACAGGCAAAAGCTACCATCTGGAGATTTTCCTAGTATGACCTGAAAAAAAAAAGAAATAAAATTATATATAATCCAAAGTAACGGCAGGGAACCTGTTGCAATCAGTCGGTGTTTATCAATTATCAGCGATAAATATGCTCACATGACTATGGAAACCTTCAATTAAACATAGACAAACAGAGTTAACAAAGGATAAACAAAAAGGAAAAAGAAACAGAGGCGGGTACTAAACTGCTAATGATTCGGGATAGTCCATCACATGGCATTTGAGACTTCAACCACACTCTATTTTTATACCATATGAACCAACTAATATAGTGTGGCTCTTGCCTGCACAGGTTCAGTACAATCCATCCCTCAAGTAGAGCACCATATCAATCAGGTCCTACTAACCATACAACACTCCTTAAATCTAACTTTGTGAAGGAAAGAACACCAACCTGACAAGCACAGAGAGAGAGAGAGAGAGAGAGAGAGAGAGAGAGAGGGTACCAGATAACCCCAAATAAGCAAGAGCAATTCATTCTTTGGCAGCCTTGGCCCGAGCAGCAAGCTTTGCAGCGACAGTCTCCTCTGAGAGAGGCAGATAATAGATCCTGGGCACAGCCTTGGTCTTCCTGAACAGGTCATCTAGGGTCACCACTGCCGGCTGGGGATCAGTCTTCTTCAGCGGAGGTGGTGGTGGCAGCCTCTCTCTAACTGGCTTTGCATTTCCTGAGCCTGGGGCTGGGAGTGGAGGTGGTGGTGGCAGTTGCACCTGTTGTTGCTGATTGCGGGGTGTTGAGTTCTGACGAGAGAAGGGGGCTTGTTGCGCAGCGGACTGGCCTACAGGTGAGGCTTTTGGGGTGGTAGAGAGGTTGGTTTTAGGGCTGATAGTAGGTGGGGCCGCCACTGCAGGAGATTGAGGCGGGGCCTCGAGGCGCTGCTTAACCTCTTGTGGGTCCACAAACTCAGCAATCAATTGGTTCCCGCCGTTCGGTGGCCACTGAAGGTTGTAGATCGCATTACGGGTGGCAATGGCTTCTTCAACAGATGAATACTGGAACAGAAAATACAGGGTAATTAAGAGAAGATTACCCTTGATTAGCCAGTACATGAAATTATGTTTACAATTGTTGTTTCCATTACAAAATATTAATAATGTTATCAATATTATTTGGATTGCAACTACTGACCAAATAAATAGAACAGTGTTAGTGAGCACAGACAAGTATGAACTTAAGTTTATTATATTACGACCATAGTTAGAACTTGATCATCAAAACAGAAAAGACATAATTACGAACGAGGAAGCTTTATATAGATGGCACATGCCAATTTCTTGTATAGGAAAACATACCGTGACATAGCAGTGGGTCTTGATATGGTCCATCCAGAAACTGGAAACAGAGCCAGTTTTGCCTAGCAGTCCTTGTACAGCTTTCAGAGTGAAAGGACGCAGAAACTTGTCAATTCTTAGAGAATTTGTGGCAGGCTTCTGTGACGCTGGAACTACAAAATTTTCACAGCTTTAATCATTTGTACCAACTAAAAATCAACCAAAATTTCCAACACATCTAATCCTCAGCAATGTTCTCAACCTTTAACCACATATATTTCCTTCAAAAGATGCCCAAAGTACCCACCTTGGCATTTGTCTCCATACATGAAGGAGGCCCAAGTACTTCAGAAGTTGGGACGGAGGGCTGTTATTATTCTTTTCTATGATGTGTGACATTTAGAGATTTCACAGAGGAAAAAAAAAAAAAAAAAGGAAATGGTCCATGTGTACTCTTGCCTTCAGGACCTTAATAGCAGTTCAAAACATAAAGAAACATAACGAGCAGAGTAGCTAAGTCTTACCTATGCGCTCCTTGGGAGAACCAATGCTGACATTAGAGTCAGATCGGTTGAATGTAGATTTCGGTGGGACAGGTGAAGCCAGGTCCTTGGGAGTGCTAGAGCTGCTCAGGTTTGGCAAATCTAGCACTTTCAGGGATTCTGTGTTCCACCGGCGTTGTCTTTTAAAGTTCTCACTGGGGTTCTGTGCCACCTCTTGCGCTGCATATTCAGCTTCATTTAGATTTCGTTTCTTAAATTTAGTTAAAGAAATGAAAAAAAGAGAAACTTTCAGGATATCACATTACAGTACTGGTACCAACTTCGTACACAATAGAATTGCACACTGCTCTTAATCTAAAAGTAAATATTGCTGTTCGTTATTTTGTGTATCACACACATATTTTTATTCTACAGTTTTCTGTACCAGTATAACTAAACACAAGCAAGGAAATGAACCTTCCAGCTTTCTCTTCTCAGATGGAGCCGCCACAGCCTCTACAGCAGCAGAAATGTCCATCTTATCAGTATCAGCAGGTGCATTTTCAGAATTCACCTCTTCTTTCACCATATCTTGGGACCCATCACCCGCTGACTCAACCGGAGGCTTACTGCTCTCGGTCAAATCTTCTTCCATTGACTCATCACCTGAGCTCCTGTCTAAGTTCAGTTTCTCAGGGGACCCACCGTCAGCATCCAAAATGCTGTTTATGTTATTACTAGGGGTTTCATAATTTTCTCCCTCCAAAGAGGAGGTGTCGGCCTGGTTTTTGACCGGCTCTTTGTTCTTGTCATCTTGTATGTCCTGCTTAACCTCTACTTGTTTTTCTAAATCAAAATTATCAGCATTCAAGTTATCTTTTAATTTGTTTTCTACATTAATGCACTTAAAAGACTCGTTACTAGAAATTGACTCACACTTTACTTGGGACCCTGTATCGGGCCCCACCTTTGGTACCTGTTCGACGAGCTCGGCCTGGCCAGGCTTCACCTCCTCCGCACCTTTCAAATCTATCTCAGGAATTTCATCAAGCGGGTTGGAAGCACAAACGGGCTCCACACCCGCTCCGTCAGTTTTCGGTTCCACTATAGTTTCAATGTTTTCTCTCTCCTCCATTTTAGTATCACTGTTCTCAACCTTGTTTGTTTCAGGGGCATCTATGGGATTTTCTAATTCTTCTTCAGGGCTTGATTCAGTATTTTCTTTTTTTAACAGCACTGGTGCTGGAGCTGGTGCCTCCTCCAAACTTTCTATTTGATCTTGTTGGACTGGAGGAGCTTCTTTTACTTCTAGTTCTTGTTGAACTGGAGGGGCTTCTTTTATTTCTTCGTCTTCTTGTTGAACTAGAGGGGTTTCGTTTACTTCTACTTCTTGTTGAACTGGAGGGGGTTCATTTACTTCTACTTCTTGTTGAACTGGTGGGGCCTCTTCTAGTTCAACAACTTCTCTATTCTCACTATGGATCGGAGGGGTTTCCACCTGTTCCTCCTCTTCGTCCTCGTTTTCACTTTCAGGTTGGGAGTTCATCTCTTCACGCAAGGCTTCATCAAGGCGCCTCACCAACTCATCTTTCAAGCCTCTTAATGGAAGCTTCCTTTTCTTGAGTTCATCCTTTAGTTCGGTGACCTTCCATTGGTCAATTGGTTTGTTGTTTAAAACAGGATATGGCGAAGGCATGTCTTTCCTGTTTAATATGCACAAGAGAAGCTGTAAAAGCTGCATAATCAATTGATAATTTTAAGATGCAGTCAAATTTTCAGTTTTTTCAAAAATGGAGAGATTTTTGTGCTTATTTGCAAAAGAAAAGGAGGAGTATCAAATAGCATATGAAACCACTAATCCTCTCAATCTCTTAATGATTATCCCTTCTAAAACCCTAATCTTTCAATCCTCCTCGTGAATCCCTATCTTCGAGCCCCATTTCTCTTCTCTTACCAGATTGCACAATTCCAAACGCGAAATTGTACGATTTGAGACAATCGACCATAACAAAGAACAAATTTCACATAACGAATAGCTTCAGTTAGCGAACAAACAGTAGAAGAGGTATTACAGCGTAAAGAAAGAGATTACAAGAGAAAAAATAAATATCTCCATCCTTTCAAGAGAGAGAGAGAGTACCGTTAGGTGAGCTCAATTTTCGCCTGAGGGAGAGAAGGAAAGCGCGAGAGAAAGAGAGAACGAGAAAGAGAATGGGGTTATTCTTGGCGAATAGCGATGGAAGGCATCGGCCCGAAGGCTAGGGTTTCTCATTAACTTAAATCGGACCCTACATCCTCTGCATTAACGCACACTTTGAGTTTTAACGAAGGACCGTCCGATCAGAATGTGCCAATCCGTCCCCCGATTGTATTGCCCGGGTCCCTTCAAGATTCGTGTAAATATTGTAACGAACGGATCGGATCTATACGTAAACAGTACGTTAACGCAGAGGATATGAATTCCATAAATCGACGACATAAGAGGACAAAATTGGCCGATATCCGCTGTTACTTTTGGGATAGAACCCTCATACAACTGGCCTAATCCAATCGTAACATTTTCATCGAAAGAATGAAATTTACAAAATCGAAAGTCGGGGTCAATGCTGATTGTCATGTTCTATTTTGTGGTGCAGCATTGATAGCAGCTATGTATCCCAAATTGGGCGACAGGCTTGTGCGAAATTGCGAACTGTTAGACATATCGTATCCGATACGATAACTGTAACTGTATCCATGCAACATATATGTGATTGATCTACTTATGTGATCGATTCGACCAACCCCTAATACAATCTGATTAATCTACTTAAGTGACTATATTCGACAGATTTGTTCAATCCGATCAGAAAAAAAAACGCACTCTCCGAAAAGAAATGAAGATGGGTAATATTTAGTATCATTTTTTCAAATAAAGAAAACCGCATATTAGATTGTGTAATATGATTCATATTAATTATAATTAATTTTTAAATAAAAAATTGAATCATTTAAATCCAAATTGACTCGTACGTGTCATTTTCTTAAAATATATATTAACATATATCAGTAATGTTATTCGTGAAAGATATGCTACATTTTATTTTAAATTTTGTACTAAAAAAAATTATATTACTGCTAACTGAATTATGTTATGGATTTTTTTACTAAATATTTTGTCGATGAAATCTATGACTCATAAAAGCAAACAATTAATGGAACATATAAATAACGTCCTTGCAAGATTAATTATTACTCATTCGTCCTCGGATTCACATTTAGGCGAATGTCCTAAATGTCTTGTGTTCTCTACAGCAACGTAATTGATGATAATTAATTCGAAAAAAATAATACTAAAAAGTCTAATTTCTCATTATCAAATATATTCATATTTATATTTTACAAAAAAATGTTTTAATAAAATTGTACTATACATGAATTTCTATCTCTGTCAGAATGCGACTCTGGGAGAAGAGGTGTGACATAGACTGCGTTTTTTTTTTTTTTGGTAATGGAGAACGAGAGAAAGGAAGAGATGTAAATAGTAGATAGAAATAATGTGAATGCTTTTAAAAAAGAAAAATTATTCAATCTTTTGGATCTTAATCTTCCGTTCAATTTTGCAAGCTCATTTTTTTAAACTTTCATAACTTTATTTTGACCGAGTTAATTTTTTTTTTTTTTTTTATACTTTCTTTCTATCTCGTTTACACTTTTCGAGATGAGAGTTTGTTCTCCGTTTAATCTCGTTCATATTTGAATTGAAAATTTTCATAAAAAGTTCATATGTCAAAAATATCCTCATATGTCCAAACTCTAAATTAAACTCTATATAATATGATGATCTTTTGATACAGTAATGAAATGGATCATTACTAGGTACGTACATTTTCAGATACTATATTATTTCCATACTATATACATTACATAAAATTAATTTATAAAAATATATTTCGAAGTACTTATAATAACTATATATTTATATAGTTCGAATTTGAGTCGGATAGAATAAGCTGAAATCAATCCCACCCATAATGTTAGGTCCGAATATGATTCTAATTGGATGTAAAAAAAAAAAAATAATACAACCGTATTGGTCGTATTTTTTAACCTATCCAATTTTGACCGGA
>JAJGRW010002857.1:0-38881 GCA_025461045.1 Carex parvula
AGTATTATCTGGTACAAAATGATTAACCAGTCAACAAAATTTAGGCCTAACGTCCCTGATTTGTGCTATAAATTAATCAACACAGGAAATGATTCATTAAAAAAACTCCGATTGAGAGACATGGCATCGCATATATGTTAAAAATAAAAAAAAGATGGTAATAAGCAAAACCAATTCAAAAGGCAAGCACGAAGGACTCAATTAAAAATCGAGTAAATTTAAAATTTAAAATACTCCTCAAAATTAAATCTATTTTGGTTAATTAAAAAAATAGAATATTGATTACGTTCAATCTCTCCAAAAGAGGGCAACAAGGTAATATTACTTGTACTTTTAATTTGATGGACACCTTGTAACTGTTGGTCACTATTTTGTTACTTCCTTATTAGTCTATGCAATTGGATTTGGATACCTTCTTTTAACGAATTAATTAATGTTGATTGTAATAGGATCTATGGTTTACTAATTCACAAATCTCTTTCAAGGGAAAACTTTTAACTGAATTAGTAAGAGGAGCAGTCATGATATTGATATTTTTAGTAGAACATAATTACATTTGTTATAGGGGGCTTCAGTTAAATCCTTAGGACCGTTCTAAAATTATTGACTTGTTCCGGTGTAGAACTCACTCTTATCATGTCATGTGATGTGAAGGAGCTGTCAGCTACAAACCAGTAAAATTAGTACATGATTTGGCTGAAAATTAAAATTGATGAAGCTTCTATGTTTTCTTAATTAACAAAGACTTAGTACTAGTTGTTCTTTGGTAAAATGTTGTCTGTCTAATTTGTGATGGAACTGTTACTTCTTTAGGTATTTTCTAAATATTCATAAGTAGCTGTAAGATGTAGGACTGGCAAAAAAACTCGTAGCTCGTGGCTCGATCGTGACTCGCATCTGACTTGCTCGCTCATTACTGGACCAAGCTGTTAACGAGCTAGTTCGTTAGTGGCTCGGTCCAGATTAAAGAGTTGAAGATGGTGCCTACCTCATTGCCAGCTCGCTCGCGAGCTCGGCTATGTATGAATTTATGTGCATTTTATGCTGTCCAGCTCGGTTCAAAAAGTTTGTAGAATTTATTTTCTTCTTAAAACAAGATCCAGCCAGACCCAGCTCACTAGCTCGTGACGATTACAAGCTGAGATTTCAGCTCGGACCTCTAAAGTCAGCTCGATCCAGCTTGCTTGGTAAATAAACGAGCCGATTACGAGCTGGACCCAGCTCGTAATGAGCCAACTCATTACCACCCCTAGTTTTACATATATAAAGTACTAGAGTAAAGCTAGCGTGCGCTCTCCTATGAGCATAACTCAAAACATTTAGTATACAAGATGTTATTATCTAACTTAAAACAATTTGATTTCACTGAAATCGCTGGACCTATTCACTGAATAATAGTTGGTGATTTTGAAGGAGAAGAGAAATTTTCAATAATAGTATCAAATTTCCTATCTTTTATATATAAAAAGTTTATTAGAAACTTAATATATAAGTTACTCAATGAAAAATACCTTCTTCTCGATGTCAAAGAAAAAAATATTAAATCTCTTAAGTTCAAATTTTAGTAGTCATACGTATGTTAAGAAAATATGTACTTCAAATCTTAAATATTTAGATGCACAATTAATGGAAGAATTCTCACAAAAATTATAATAAAGATAAGCAGAATAACAACGTTAATGACAATAAAAACCATAATAATAATGAAAATAACAACAAACAATGAAAATTAATAACACAAATAATATAAATAAAATGAAAACTAAATGTAATGTGTTAGTACTTCACGGCACCAACATGCAATTCTCCATGTATGCTAGCTTCCTCCGTTTTTAATTAGGTAGATTAATTACAGACACTATATAAGCTAAAAATAGTTTTCATTTTATATAACCTGAGTTTCCATTGGTTCTTCCGGCTGTAGTCCAAGACGTGGTATTAATACATCGCTGTTGCCTTCTATTGCTGCCATGAAAAGATCAACTGGCATAACTGGGCGTAATTCAGCCATTTGACTTTCAGATCTTGTGCTTTGGGAGGATGGAATGGCCATTACTATCACGTTTAGCTTGAACTGCTCTTACTCTATAGAGAAGGAGGATAGATATATATATGGTTGGGCGAAGATTTCGTTGTGCAGTCTCAAGGTCAATAACTAGTTTTATTTATTTAATTTAACTTGTGGCCCGTAGCCTGTTCCATCGTTGGAAAAGTCCACAGCTGGGGAAAACCTTTCGTCTCTCTTCCTACCCTTTATATTATTACATATCCTCAGAAATGTAGAATGTTCTTTTAAATAATGAGTTTGCTAGTTAAAAAAGCACACCCACATAAATTTATCTAATACACAATTCATCTTTTTTTAACTCAGAAGTTCTTTTTTGTGTGCCCTAATTATGCTCATATTGTTATTTTTTGTTTTCAAATTCAAATAGTTAACATGAACGCTCAACAAGATTCCCAATTTTATATTTTTTTGAAAGATTTTATTATTTTTTAGATAGATACAAAATGACCATTTTTCAATGTCGAGTTGATCCACTAGTGTCCCTGAACTTACCACGACACAACACGTGGTTTCTACTACCGTAAATTTGTAAGGAGACAATGAGGAACTATAAATTTGTTAAGAACGAAGGATAGGGATAATATTTATCCATATAATTAATAAAATAAGAGGTACAAACATATAGAGTGGTTAATTTGCAATATTTTATAAGATCAGGATAAACGGTCCTGATCCGAAGTTTTTGGATCGAGATCATTAGTTCCGATCCAAAATATATATTTATTATTCATTCGACACAACTTAAAAGAGATCATTAAAAGAAAATATAATAATTAATAATAGTAATAGTAATAATAATAGTAATAATAGTAATAATAATAATAATAATAATAGTAATAATAATAATAAGTTAATAAACTAACCATAATTATTAAAATTATAACTCTAACAATTGATGATGATGGTGGGTGGTGGAAGATAACGATGTTGATTTAAACAATAATATCAACGATTAATTAACCATAACAAAGATATAAATTTAATGGAAACAATTAAAATATGTCATACTGTAGTGCTATCTCATATAAATTACAGACACTATTTACGATGGGACCATCCAAAGAAATTGTTCTCTCAAATAATACCTTGACTTGTGTTTGTTCTTCCAGCAGGCCAAGACGTGGTATTAAAACATCTCCGTCGCCTTTCATTGCTGCTAAAAAAAGATCAGTAGACATGACTGGACGTTGTTCATGCACCATCTCATGTTGGGAGGATGACATCTTCATGGCCATTACAATGAATTGTACCTTTAATTAGTCTTAATCTATCAGAAGATAAATTTATTAGATCAGCAAAGATTTTTATATTGTGGAATATGAAAGTGAATAGCAAAAAAAGTGCCATGTGATAGATTGAATTTACCTTAGTTATGATCACTAGTTGAAGACAGAATTAGACAGAAGGCAGGTATATAGCATGGGATGTGTTAAGTTATATTTCGTGTTATAGATGAACCCCGGCAGTTGGAATAAAGAATCTGGGTGTGTTCAATCTTCAAGCAAAGTAACAAAGTGAAAAAGTGTACCACTCATCAGAACAGGTACGTACCAGATTCTACATGAAATAAGAATATCATTTTTTTAAGGAAAGAATCATATCAGAACAAATTAAATGCCTCAGAGTGAAGACAAAGTAAAAATAATTGAAAAATTCGTGCCATGTGAATTCTTGAGAGAGAAATATAAAGTACAATTAATGAGAGAGAAATTAAAGCAGGTGATTTGAAATTTGCAGAGAAATTATAGGCTAATTATGAGTATCATTTTGTTGTTATTTTTTTGAGATAAAGATAGAAATCAAATCTTTCAATGTTATATATCAACAATTAATTATTCAGTCGGATTTCAAAGTTACTTTTTCAAACAAAATATTATCATATATAGTCACTATATATTAATAACTAATTTTGTTCACTGTTCTCATTTTTACCATCGTGTGGTTTTCTTCTGCATCTTAATAAACATTACTTGTTCATAGTATACATACTTAATAAACAAATTCAGACATGGTAAAATCAACTTCTGAAGATAAATAAACAAATTTTATTCCACGTTATAATTTTATCCGGAAAGGAGAGTGTGGACTGATTTTCTTTTTGTATTTTTGTTTATAAGCAAAGAGCTGTGCGGATTGATTTTTCTTAATAGAACAAAAACTTTGTGAAATATACCCTTTTTAAAAAAAATCCTACAGTTGATTTAATGAGTTTGACAGGTTTTTCGTATAATTAGTTGAGCTGAAATATTCATAACTAATTAGAGAAATATTTTGGAATATGATCGGATGTTCAACGCGTATATAATTTACATTAAAAAAAACAAGTACGAAAAACTTTCAACATAAATAAGTGCAAAAATTTTGGACAAACAATTTGGAAGTATTAAAACAGGGGTAACTAGTAATGACAATGAATCAGGTATAAACATGTCCATTAATAAATTAATTAATTGTTTGGGTATAATTAACATATCCATGCATAAAGAAAATGAAACTATAGCTTTGCTGGTTACCCTAGTGCAAGGAGGAAGATAATAAAGATATCACCATAATTTGAAACACTAATTAAGTACCCACTTATTTAAACCGAAACCAACAATAAGATTTTTGAAATATTTTTGTAACTCTAAAATTTTAATAACTTTTCCAATGAAGAATTTATTAAACTTAACAGCATTAATATATATACATGAATGGCGATGGACCACAGCTAACAAGAGCAATTGTGCATCACAATAATAACCTAATCCAAAAGTTAGATTCTATTTCTGACATGTGTTGTGATGGGAGACCAACAGTAAAAAGAAGCATGTGTTAGATTCTATTTCTTTTTGTTGATGTAAACTTCAGAGATTAGAATAAAGAATTGAGTGTGTTCAAATTTTAAGCAAAGTAATAAAAGTACCACCCAGTCTGGACAGAAAAAAGCATGTACAACCTATGAATTGAATATCATTTATGGAAGCAAAGAATCGAATCAGAACAACATTGTCCTTAAATAACATGTCTCATAGTAAAGACAAAAAGTTTTTCTCTATTATTTAACAAGTAAAATCTTTACATCTAAAATATTGACATGTAATAAAGAAACTCCATGTGTTACACAAACTACACAAGACAATTACTGACTAATTAATCCGGCATTTCATATAAATTAATTAGAGAAATCAGATGTCATTTACATTTGCAGAGAAATCAGAGACTTGTCAGTACAATTTTCTCTGTTCTCACCTATGTTGCATGGATACGGGTATGGGTATTGTATCGGATACGAGACGGATATGGCGATATGACAATTTTCAAAAATCAAAAATACGATACGCCTATTTTATATATTATTTTATTTATATAAATTAAATTTCAAAAATCCTTGATATGGTGCCATAAAATAGTCTAAATATATATTAAATATAAATGCTACAAGCACTTAACAATAAATGGAGAGTGGTGTAGTGGTAAGGTTGATGGTGCTTATGCCGCACAACCCCAATTCGGATTCCTAGTGCTGGGAAAAAAATTTTGCCTCAACACATTGGTTGTATGCGGCGTGTATGGTGGACGGCTTGGTGTATGGTGTATGCGCGGTCCACGATCCAATTCTGCAGAAGCGTCGCTGGTGCAGCGTATCCCAACCGTATCCGGAAGTGTCAGAGCCGTATCCAGACCAGTCAGAGCGTATCAGAGACCGTATCAAAGGATTAAGGATACGCCACGTAAGCCGATACGCCAGCTAGCGTATCAGATACGTATCGGGTGCCGTATCGGACGCATATCAGTATCCGATACGTATCCGACACGGGTACGGAGCCCAATGTGGAGTATCCGATTAACATAGTTTCTCACTTTTACCTTTGTGTTTTGTTTTCATCCTAATAAACCAAAGTATACTTTTTTGTTTTTTGAGTTGTAAACCAAAGTATTCAATATCTGATGGGATGTTCCTGTCATATGACCTGCACATTCTCATCCATATGGACTGATGGGTACAGCCTAAAAAAAATAATATTCATTGACCAGCTGGCGGATCAGTCTCGAAAAGTACCTAGCACACAAAAGATACATTGTTTGAACTTTGAAGTATTCCTGGAATAATGCATATTTTTATAACTGAAGAAAAATAAGGCTGTTCACTGCAAACCGGGAAAAAGAGGAGTATATATTCCCTCTGGTATCGGACCCTCTTATTCTTTTTCTTTAAATTCTCTCTAGTGGCTTATGTCTGTTGGACCATGCAACATGTATCAATGATTAGTCTCTTGATTTCAAATATTATACTTAAGCAAGAATCTGCACACTAGCTCCCTTATTCTATGTTGCAAATTTTTTTTAAAATGAAATTGTCAAAAACTTAGTTTGGTCTTTGAAATTAAAATATACACATATTGAATTAGGAAATAACTTCTGAAAAAAATGACAAGCAAGCTTGTGTAATCAAATTGGCATTCGGTTTTGCTACATACACACAATAATCCAAATCGCATACCAGCACTACTTTTTGTCATTTATAAGCAAATATGTACATACATCGTTTATATTTTTTTCGTCTACAATTTCCTTCTTTAATTATACCATCCTTTTCCTACTTTCTCGAAAAAAATTCTTATATCAGCAATTGTTTATTTTTTTTTTTAAAGAAAGATGGAAGTCAGACTTCAAATTTCATAGCCTGTTATACAACAAATAATTTTTCTAATCTGAGTTTCGAACTTCTCAGATCAATGACATGTGTCTTCACCACTAGACCTAAGACAACTTCTGTTGTTTTTTTAAACAATGAGATCTGTTAAACTTTAGCTATAAATTGTAAGAACTGAGATTGAGCAATTGTGCATCACCATAATCACTTGAGAGTAGGTCCGATGGACATCGGACCTACTCTGGTTCGATGGGTTTAATCACTGTCGATTGGCTTTAAGATTCGTGCGGAACACTTTAAAATTCGTGCATGTTTGTCTCAATTTTGTGCGCACAAATCTTAAATTAGATCGGACAGTCATCATGCTCGTTGAACCTAAAAGTAGGCCCGATGGACCTCGGACCTACTCCGTTCTCCACAATAATAACCTAATCCCAAAGTTAGATTCTATGGGAGACCAACAGTAAAAAGAAGCATGTGTTAGATTCTATTTATTTTTGTTGATGTAAACTTCAGATATTAGAATAAAGAATTGAGTGTGTTCAAATTTTAAGCAAAGTAACAAAAGTACTGTCCAGTCTGGACAGAAAAAAGCATGCTCAACCTATGAATAGAATATCATTTATGGAAGCAAAGAATCGAATCCCAACAATGTCCTTAAAGAAAATGTCTCATTTTAAAGAGACAAAAAGTTTTTCTCCATTATTTAACAAGTAATATCTTGACATGTAATAAAGAAACATCATTTAATTTGTTACACAAGACAATTACCGACTACTTAATCCGGTATTTCATATTAAAATTTGAGAAATCATAATGTCATTTAAAGATAAACACATTTTTTTAAGTACTCTCGCGCGCATCCATGGAAATAATGCATATTTGTTAAATGAAGCAAAATAAGGCAGTTCGCTGCAAACAGGAGAAAAGAGAGGAGTACATATTAATATTCCCTCGGGTATCGGACTCTCTTTATTCTTTTTCTTTAATCCTCTTTAGTGGCTATGATTAGTCTGTTGGACCAACATGTGTCAATGATTAGTTTCTTGATTCAAATATTATACTTAAGCAATAGTCTGCATGCACACTAGCTCCCTTATTCTATGTTGCAATGTATTTTTTAAATGAAATTGTCAAACACTTAGTTTGATCTTATACTTAAGTAAATTGTCGATAGTACAAATTCGAATTGCACCCGTAAATTTAGGAACATTAAATTTATAGAAGTACTCGCACTACTTGTGTAATGGATTCATGATGATTTTCTTCACAATTATTCAAAGAAAATTATTGAATAACTCATTTTTAACTTTTTTTTAATCGTATTTGATGTTATGATCCACTCAAGTTTTGTTGCTTGAAATATATAGTCAGCGTGGACAATTAATGTCTATGTACCGGGATTATAAAAGAAATCCTCTTCAGCCTTTGATATATAGTATTTTGAACACTGAGTATATATAGCACACACCATTATTTTTCCTTATAAATACCTTATATAATCTTAATTAAATTCCAACCATAATTAGAATAATTTTAAACAAGAATAAATTGGGTATAAAGAGAAAAAATTTCACTCAATAATTTAATTTTAATTATTGCTCTCAAAATAGCATCATTAATTACATTATTTCTTCTCCACCTAAGCTCAATTGCTTATAGCTAGTCTCTGTCTCTGCTCTCCACAAGGAGTCCACTTTTTCTCTTTTCAATTATGTTACTGTACGGGGCTGGATATTTGCTTGGCGCAACATGGTTCTCCATTTTATTTACAAGTGGTTTGGGCTTTAATGGATTATGGGCTACATATTTTATAGAAAAACTTGAAGACTTTCTGGATTTGAACTTCAACCTATTTTGAGGCCTTCGCCGTATCCTTTTACTTTCTGAAATTCATATTATAGATGCCAATTAATAAATGATCCGAGCGCTAACTCGTGCTATCCCGAATGCCGGATCGACCTGGGTAATGATTGTCTGATTGGATATGATCATTTTTCAAACTAAAGGAATTCTATGATGATCTTAAAAATATGAAAAATCAGGTGTCATTTTAAACTTGAAGAGAAATCAAGGGCTTATCAGGACAGTTTTCTCTGTTCTAATTTTACCATCGTGTTTTGTTTTTCATCTTAATTAACCAAATAATAAATATCTGACTCAATATTAACGGGTGGGTGTAGTCTTAAAAAACCTAATATTCATTAACCAGCTGGTGCTTCGGTCTAGTTTGAGCACTAACCTCTGAAAAGAAAAGAAAAGAACTTTGTCTGTAGTACTCGATCATCACTGAGAAAGCTCATCATCTCTTCATTTTTGATAATGGCTGACAACAAATCCACAAAAGTCTGAATTACTAATCTCTGACCCTCAACCACAAGATGTAATCAGTTTCCGGCAATTCTTGGATGCAGCTTAGGTGAATTCCCGTTCACATACCTTGATCTACCATTATCAAATAAGAGACTCTCAAAAGCAGCTTATTTGTCTCTCATTCACAAACTCAACCGCAAACTCGTAGGATGGGCAGCCAAACACCTTTCAATAGCAGGTAGACTGGTTCTACTAAATGCGGTTCTTTTGTCTTTGCCGTCATATTTCATGATGGTTCCGAGGTTACCGAAATGAGTGATTAAGCAGATTGTCAAAATCAGAAGAAGATTCCTATAGTCCGGTGTGAGCCAAGAGCAAAAAAGATGAGTCTGGCAAAATGGAAAATGGTAAATTGAGAACATTATTTTATAAAATAGTAATACAACAACAAAAAAATGAGAAGAGTTCAAATATCGCCACTTAGGAGCAAATTTTTATAGTAAATTGTCGACAATTAATGTCTAGAAATGTACCGGGATTAGAAAAAGAAATCATCTTCAGCCTTCGATATATAGTATATATTTTGTGCACCGAATACAGCAGACTCCATTATTTTTTGTTCAATTCATGTCCGGTTTTTCTTTTGCATAATTTAATTTGTTTCTTCAGCTTTACTAGACAATCTAATGTATTTCTTTGAAATTGATATAAAAATATAAAAGTATCTTCCATTAAAAAATGAAAAAAAAGACAATAAATCAAGCCATTTTTCAATTCTATTCGTATAGCATTTAATAATTTCCTTTTAAATACTTGATACAAGTTTAATTAAATTCCTACCTTAATTAGAAGAATTAATTTTAAATAAGGATAAATCTGATATAAAGAGAAAAAAATTCTCTACTCTCAATAATTTACTTGTTGCTCTCAAAATAGCAAAGTTAATTACCATTTCGTTTTTCAGTGTCTTGCTTAAAAAATAATTTAATTTTCCACTCAAAATAGCATTGGTGTAATTCCTTCATAATCCGTTGCATTAATCATTCTTACTTCGATATCTCCCTCACTACTTTGTCTAAAAGGAAAAAAGAGAGAAATTATTCTCTTCAGCATCAATGTGAAAAAGATTTCTTCCATGAGGATCCACCAACTCTGTATAATCAGGATAATTTCTCTTGAAATGCGATACCAGGCCCCAGTTACTCTTGCGTGCTGCTAAATGAACTGGAAACATTCCATCTGAGAATTGGGTGCACGCAAGAATTGGCTGCTAAATCAACTCGTAACATTTTCTTTGCTATTTTATTATGTTCTTTGTCTATAGCTATTAGCTATGTACAATGGACATAGCATTTCTTTGTTGACCTTGTATGCCATTTTTGAATCCAACTCCATTAATTAGCTTGACGCTGATATCTCTAAAGTCGTATCTGACAGCAACATGCAAGGCTGTGTCTCCCTTTTCATCTATTTATTCTAGCGCATCCTTGACGACGATAGGATCAATTCAAATGAGATTCTCGATGACCTCTCTGTTATTGACCTTGGTGGCACAGTGAAGGGGTGTCTCTAACGTCCTGTTCTGTACTATCAATAGGGACCTATCTCTTGAAAAACTATCAAAGCAAGCTCGTTGTGCCTTGTAGTTACAAGTAGTTGAAAAACTGTCTCCAAATGCGTTGCACTTTGGAGCTCGGATTGGACAGTCTGGTGTTCTGTCTTTATTTGTTGGGGAGTAGAACAAGAGGCTTTTATTGTCACCTGATTAGACAATGTAATAATTTAAATTTCATTAAAGCAACCAAATTAAATATATTTGAAAAATATCTTCTAGATTGAGAAGATAATTAGAGAGAGGAGGTAGTTAAGGACACATCTCTCAGTCATTTTGCTCTGATAATTAATTAGGCTGGGGGAACATTCCATTTCCCACTAGCTTAATTAGGTTCTATGTTTAAAGAGAAAAGATATGTAAAAGACTAACAACTAGCTTTTTCATTACATCTAATTAATACATATATGTTATATGTATTAAGTGACTACAATCAGTACTTTTTTTATTAAAGGACTCCGGTACACACCAACATTTTTAACAGGTTATTTTTGACAGAGAGACGAGCCTTGTGTCACTACGCTAAGCCCGCGGTTCACTACACTCCAGTATTTAGAAGCTATATTTTGTTAGATCGTAGATATGGTTGTTTTATGAAATTTAAGTGGTTCTGTGCAAAGTGGAAAAATCTAGTAGCTATACTGCATGCACCGAAATATCATCAAATTAATTTTTTTTTACTGGCATCGAGAATCTATACAAAATAAACTTAAAAATCATAATTTATGGACATGTATATGCATTGGTGTTAAAAGTAATATTTTTGTCATCATGAATCTATACTAAATAAGTATTGGGCTATATTTGAGTAATGAAAAAAGAGAGAGATTCTAGAACTTTACATGAGCTGATCTTTCTTCTTTGTTTTTCTCTTTCTATCTTCTACTAAGACCAAAAATACAAAATTACTAATTAATTTGAACTAAAATAGGTCATGGTAGGCCAATAATTAGCTAATATTTATTTTAGAACGTAGGTTTAGGCTGTCTATTTTCATTAATTAAAAATAAAAAAGATTTATAAGTTATAAAGTTATGTATTGTGATCATGAGAAAAGTAAGAATAAAATCTGAAAGAACTCTAGCCTGAAAGAAGAAATGTAAATGAAAAACAATTAGCTAGTCAGAAAAAAGGATCTCGAGCTTTCTCATTAAAATGGAAACTTCCCTCTTGGTTATCAAAGGGACTTAAAAGAATATGTTCTGATCGGGGGTGAGAGTAGTAAGGTTACTAATCCAGTTATTAAGAATAGCTGTTAATTCAATCTTTTATCGGAATAACAAAACAACAGGGTTAATATGGTGACTATTTCAAACGACTACTTATCCATCCCAATGCATAACAAGATTCAAAATAAGTTGCTTACTTTGAATTTATGTTATTCCTCACCCATATAATAAATAAAATCAAGACTAAATTTAATATTGTTTTAGTATAATTTCACAGCACCATTCGCTGTGTGAGTCCCCGATTAGTTGGGTAGATTGCAGGCACTATATAAACAATAAATAGTTTGTGGAAAATTACGTGGATTTCTGTTTGTTCTTCCGGCTGTAGTCCAAGACGTTGCATTAATAGATCTCTGTTGCCTTTTATCGCTGCATTGAAAAGATCAATAGGCATTTGTTCGGGAACCATTTTACTTTCGGATCTTATTATTTGGGAGGATGGAGTGGTCATTACTATCACGCTTAGCTTGAATTGCTCTTACTCAATAGCAAAGTAGGATAGATTGTTGGGGGGAAGATTTTACAGTAGAGTCACAAAATCAATAACATGTTATATTTATTTAGAGTCTGGCTACTATGACATGAGTGTCATTTCAGCTTATATAACACCAACTCCAAAACTTATCAAATCGACCTCAAACGGTGAATTCAAACTGTTCAAACCGATCTATTTCATTAGTTGTGCGTTTACATGCAAAATTTATAATTTTTCGAATTTATTTATTATCACAAGCGGTCAAATTTGTGACTTTTTAAGTTAATTTTTTTTAAATACGTTTTTAAGTTAATTTTAATGCATTCATTTTTCAACATTTTGGACCGCTTGATTTGATACTAAAATAACTAGAAATGTAATTTTTTTGCATGTAAACGCATCACTCATAAAGTAAATCGGTTTGAACAGTTTGAATTAGTCGTTCGAAGTATATCCAATCAATTTTGTAGTTGGTATCATATGACACCGATGTCATAATTGCCGGACTCATTTAACTTCTGACCGGTAGGCGGTAGCACGTTGCATCATTAATGGGAAAGACCTTCATAGGTCTCTCTTCCTAATCTTTTCATATCCTCTTATATCCTTTCACATTTATAATTTTTAAAAGATAATGATTTCACTTGTTAAAAAAAATCGCACAACATCAAGTTAATGTGTGGATAATTTTTTTCATTTTTAATCAAGCATGACCTAAAGTTATAGTGTGTGATCGTATTATTATCTTGTGTGGAAATTGTATGGAAAAGTTTTGTTTGCGACTCACCTGTTCATGAGAAATG
This sequence comes from Carex parvula, assembly GCA_025461045.1. Lineage (NCBI taxonomy): Eukaryota > Viridiplantae > Streptophyta > Magnoliopsida > Poales > Cyperaceae > Carex > Carex parvula. Next base: position 13,137 of record JAJGRW010002857.1, read on the forward strand.
AAGGCTTACCATCCAAACCCGCTACGTAAGGAGTCCGTATCCTCTTAAGATATCTCAAATTTTCAGTTTATCTTAATTCGAGTCGAATTTTTTCGGTGCTTATTTGAAATGCATGGTTCAGTATTATTGTGATTTGAGATTCATGCATAAATAATTTGAATGATCCGAATTTTCCATGTGTCCCCAAAGTTCGAGATATCTCAGGGATGCGAATTCATACGTAAGTTCACAACTGATCTTATTCTGCGCATATTTTATATTAATTTAGCCACAATAAAATTCTCATTAAATAAAAAAGAATATTATGTTCTAATGGAATAAGACAATTGAAAGCCAATGATGCTTAATGGCTTGCATATAACATATTAACATATTCAGTTGACAGAATATGCGTACATATCCATTACAGTATATTATGTTTTACATGTTACTCTTTTATTGTATATCTTGATTACTAGCTAGGTAACATGGGCCACACCATACACAACTTGAACTTAAAAAGACTTAATTAATTTACTAAGTACAGCTAGACTGCTTGGCCGACTTGTTAGCCTTGGGCCCTAGCACGAGAGAATTCACATCCTCCCCGGTACTGTAATAGAGAATCTTTTACAATTACTAGATCTGGACTGTTATTTTTAACTTGGCACGAACCCCAAAGCCCAATAATACTGCCCCTGTGCTAGCCCGAATCTCAAAGCGGCTAAGAGTTAATCTCAAACAGTAAAGTGATGAGAATCTTTTACAGTAATGGAGAGGATACTTGTCCATCACGAGAATGAAGCACAAAAGTATCAAAAGCTTACATATTGCTGATAACTGATAACTAAAAGCTTTCATTTTCCAACGTAAATTAACAAAAGCTTCTGTAAAAGTTCGGCCCGTTCAGGACAAAATAAAGTTCCGTCCCGTTATAAGATTGAAAAATTAAGAAAAGAAAATCAATATATTATGAGAAAGTCCAACGAACAAAGTACATAGTACAAAACAATGCTTCCTGAAGCTAATTTGCCTGGTGGTGATAGAGAACGGCAAATGTAAATGTATAGATCTACAATAAGGCCAGACAGAAGATGATCAGCATAGACACAGCATACATAGTACAAATACCGGATTTTGACATCACATACTCACCTATGTTATAAACGACTCGAACCCATTTTTGTCCAATGGCAACAACAGGAAACAAGGCTGGAGACGCTAAAAACAGAGTGACAACAAAGAGAATGATGGCAAGAGGCAAGGAAACTGGAGCAAGCGTCACATACAACCCCAATCCAAATGCTACAACCATACTACTCGCTGCCAGAATAAATGCATATATTGCAAATGCGAGGGCAGAGCGAGTTGGACCTTCCATAGCATTCCCAAGAAGCGCAAATAAGCTTAAAAATCCTTGTATAAATGCCAAGGCGTTTGCTAGAATAAATGCCCGGAACATATATCTCCTCCCTAAAACTGGCGTACCGTTGTCTTGGTTATAGCCTCCGGGTATTGTGAAAGCGGCAGCAAATGTTACAGTTGTAATAAGTACGGAGCCCAGTCCGATGACTTGAATTTTCTCCCATTTATCTGCGATTGGTGGTCCTGCTACATCGTCAAACCACTTTAAAGTAAATTTGTGACCTTCAGTCCGAATATACTTGTTAATTTTTGGACCATCGAAGCCCTGTAAGAGACAACAGATGTGAAGTTCAAGTTAGTAAAATTTAACAATAACACTTAATAACAAGGAGGTGTCCAATGGGCATCAGATCAAAATCTGTAATGATCTTGATCCACACGAATATTGATGTGGCACGTTCGAATCTTAGTGCGAATCAAACGAATTTGACTGGGCATCAAACAAATTTTGGTCTAATGCCTATCCAACACACCCCCCACTTAATAACTAACAGATATCATGTCGTACCTATAGTATGAGAAATTAAATTGGGAAGAGAATATATACATATGTCGAAGTCCAAATGGCTTTCAAAACATATTGAATAAGTTTCAAATAACAAATTCAAAACATTCAATACTATCTAATTCACCAATGATACATTTACATGCAAATATGTATATAGACACACACAAACACAGATATGTGTGTATACATGCCAATATGTATATAGACATGCAGTTAGACACCACACACGCCTGCACATTTACATTGTTTTTTTTTTATGTTCTAGGACATTTGTGAAAATAGTGATATTCTACCCGTCTAAAAAAATAGTAAAAAACATTCAAACAAAAATGAAAATTTGGCGTCCAAGCACAGTTTCATGTGGATATCATGCAGAATGGCTCATATCAACTGCTTGGACTTTCAACATGCATATTTGAGAGGGAAAAAAAACATTTGTCTTTTGGCCTAAAATATTGGTATTTTGTTTTATTTTAAGAGTAAAAAAAGACCATCTTTCAAAAATAATTAAAAATAGTAAAAAAATTACAAAATGGTAAAAACTGGTATTATACGAGTATAATATATAACCAATTTATTAAGCTATTTAGGTCGACTTGGTTCTACCAGTTTGTTTTTACATTCATTTTTGCAATTTTAAAGTTCAAATAGTCGATCTGAAGTGTTCAACATGTTCTCATATTAAAATGTGCTTGCAGACCAAATTTTACAGTTTTTGAAATTTTTTTACAATTTTTTTAGAATTCTTGAAAATCAATGTTGTAATAAAAAAATAAAAATAAAAATAAAAATTCTAAAAAACATTTGTTCCTAGGAAAAAATCAACCGTTATATATATATATATATATATTGGAAATTTTTTACTATCTAGTAAGCAAGTTTTACAATTGTTGTTTTTATGGATCTACAAATTTTTCACTGTTTATTAAAATCAACAATTTTAAAACTGATTTAATAAATAGTAAAAAAATTTCAAAAATGTAAAATTTGGTCTCCAAGCACATTTCAATATAGAGATAACATCTAATGGTTCGGATCGATCATTTGGATTTTGAAAATCAGAAAACCAATTCGTTGCACCATGGCTTCGGAACAAACATTTTGATATTAGCCAACCCCCCTCTTCAGAACAAAACACAAATTTTCAAAAATTCTAAAAAAATAGTAAAAAATTTTCAAAAATATAAAATTTGGTCTCCAAGCACATTTTAATATTGAGAACATGTTGAGCACTTCAGATCAACTATTTGATCTTTGAAAACAGCAAAAACGAATTTGTAGCTCCAAGATTTAGGAACTACAATTTTGATCTTAGCCAATCTCTATATATATATTATGTCAGCTTTTTTAATTCAAGGTCCGAACAGCTAATTTTGATCATGATCTTCATATTAATTGTGATTGGAGACCAAAATTGTACATTTTTTTGAAAATTTTTACTATTTTTTAAGATACGAAATCATTGTTTTTCACAAAAGTCTGGACCAAAAAAAATAATAATTTTTTACATATCTAAAAAAATAAGAATATTCCAAAAATTGTAAAATTTAATCTTCAAATAAAATTTAATATAGAAATCATGTTGAGTGGTTCGCATTGGCTGTTTGGGCCTCGATATCGCAAAATTTGGGCGCTAATTAAAACTCACTATTTCCGTTAGTTTAGATATTTGAACAATTATGATTTATTTGAACAATTGTTAGACAAGTTTACGCAAAAGTATCTATTGTTCTTTATGCATTCAGTCGCGTTGGTGTTGACTGTACTGAAGCTATTATGAATTACCTAATTATCTAATTAGCTTGCTAGTGTGTGTTTTGCGTGCGTGGAAATTCAGTATTTGGTAGCAACACAAGTACGATTGAGTAAAATTAACAAGAAATAAATTTTGACGTGTTTATTAATTTAGGCATACCTCAGTTTCTGCCAGTTGCCCCAGGGTAACTTCGAATGGTGTTAAGCCTTCATTGTTTCGGATTGTTTCAGCTTCGTGACTCATGTTTTCCCAAATAGCTCTCACAACTGACATGTGTCCCATCTTTGCTGCAATGTGCATTGGTGTATTTCCTTGATAATCCTTGGCTTTCATTATTTCTGTCATGTCTCCATCAATGGAGTCAAAAACTAAAAAGAAAAAAAAACTTTTGTGGTTCATTTCAGCAGCAATGTGAAAAAAATTTCTTCCATTAGCATCCTGCACCTTGGCATTATCAGGATGCTCGCGCATGAAATATCTTGCCATATTAATGTTACCCTTGTGTGCGCATAAATGAATTGGATACATTCCATCTGAAAATGGTGTGTATGCCAGATTAGGTTCAACTTCTAACATGGTCATAGCCAACTCAGTATAACCATTGGCTATAGCCATGTATAATGGAGTTGACCCTTGCCGGTTGACCTTGTATAGCATTTGTGGACACAAGTTTATTAACTCGTGGCAGCAATCTGCATGTCTATATTTGATAGCAACATCCAAGGCTGTGTTTTCATTTTCATCTGTTTTTTCGAGCACATCCTTGACGACGACAGGACCATGTCGAATGAGGTTGTGGATGATCTCTTCATTTCCGACCTTTGCAGCGCAGTGCAAAGGTGTCTCCCATTTGGTGTGCACTGCATTCAACATGGACCTATCTCTTTGAAAAACCATGCAAGCAAGCTCGTTGTGCCCGTTAGCAACAAGCAGGTGAAGAATAGTGTCTCAAGAACTTGTTGCAGATTGGAGCTCCGAAAAGATAGTTTGGTGCTCGGTATTGATAATCTGGTATTCATCGGAGGCCTCTATTGTCACCTTATTAGACAATGTAAAATTTCATGGTAAGTATCAAAATCGAGAATATTTGAAATATAATATCCTCTTAGATTGAGAAAATAATATAGGGGAGGTAAAGAAGGCCACATGTCTTACATATTTTGTTCTGATAATTAATAAGGTTGTAACACATTCAAATTAAATAGTGAAACTTTCAAAGCTAGCTAGCTGTTATAATCCGCACGATAATCACTATACTTAGGAGTATTAAAACCATTTAATCCTATCTAAAACCACAACCAGTCTTTTCTTATCTTGTATTCTTTCCAAAGCAGTGTTATCAGAACCGGACAAACTAGGTGGGTCAACTGGAAAAAACCGGAACTGATCAACTGTCCGATTTGGTTTGTTTAAATTATCGTGTGTGCTACTGGACCGCTAAAATTAAATTGGTTTAACTGACTGGGTTTAACTATAAAATAGCTGAACCATTTGAGAAAAAATCGGTTTCAAAACAGATTTCAGATTTGGGGTGAAAGAAAATAGATCGAAAAAACCGAAGAAAAAAGAGCAAGAGCATTTGAATTTATAATGGTGGGATCCATTACTTTAGTGTTTTTTTTTAATATATTACTTTAAATGTGTTATTAATATATCTATATAACTTCTGCGAACATTATGAGCCCAATGGAGGACCACCCACTTTTTTACCGGATTCGGATATTAATCTCTAAACGGAGCGGATATCAGGTTAGATCCGTTTCCAGCGGACACGGACTAGCAAATTACATCCGTTAACCCAGCGGACCCGCATAACCAGTCAGACCTGCTGTCACCTGCAATGATCGGTTCCCGATCATTTTTTCCCATTCCGCTCCAGTAATGTATACAATTCTCTCTTACACTTCTTCCCACCCACGTGAGACTAATCAAATTAACAAAATATCCACACATCCTCTTTCTTCCGAATATATTTTTTAAGAGAGTTGAATACATGCCTCGTCATATCTCATATTTTATATTTTCATTTTTAAAGTATAATATGTCGATCTGAACCGCTCAATATGATATCCGTACTAAAATATACTTGAGGATGAGGTATTTTATAATTTTTGAAAATTTTTACTATTTTTTTAAATAGGCAGAAAATCACTGTTTTTGAACGGTCCAGATACAATGATTTTGCATCTATCTTAAAAACAGTAAAAAAATTGAAAAAATTATAAAATTTCATCCCCAAGCATATTTTAGTATGGATATCATGTTAAGCTGTTCGGATCGACAGTTTGGACTTTAAAAACGGAAATATACAATATGAGACATGATGAGGTACGAAAAACATGAGGTATTGGAACCCTCCTCTTTTTTTAATATCTAACATTAAATATAAATTAATAAATATGACCAACATAGCTCGATATATTTAAAAGTGCTCAACTGAATTTTTAATAGGACCGGCCAAAGTTTGGCCCGCCTGTTTCTTTTTTTTAATATAAATTTTAAAAGTACACATCCAAGTGATATTTGAAAAAATATCTTCGGAACATTAATTTAGAGTCCGGCTACTATACCACTAGTGTCATTCCAAACTAAATAACACCACATTTTAAACCATTGGATTTACTTTAATATTCGTACAAGAAACTAGTGTCATTCCAGCGCTATCTTGTACGCAAATATTAAAGTAGATCTAATAGTTTAAGATGTAGTGTTATTTAGTTTGGAATGACACTAGTGATATAGTAGCCAGGACTCCTAATTAATTGTTCCGAAGATATTTTTTCAAATAGCACTTGGATGTGTACTTTTTAAAATTTATATTAAAAAAAAGAAACAGGCGGGCCAACTTTGGCCGGTCCTATTAAAAGTCAGTTGAGCACTTTAATATATCGAGCTATGTTGGTCATATTTATTAATTTATATTAATGTTGAGATGATTAAAAAAAAGAGAGGGTTCCAATACCTCATGTTTTGCGTACCTCATCATGTCCTCATATTGTATATTTCGTTTTTAAAGTACAAACGTCGATCCGAACAGCTTAACATGATATCCATACTAAAATATGCTGGGGATGAAATTTTATAATTTTTCAATGTTTTACTGTTTTAAGATAGATGCAAAATCATTGTATCTGGACCGTCAAAACAGTGATTTTCTGCCTATTTAAAAAAATAGTAAAAATTTTCAAAAATTTAAAATACCTCTCCTCAAGTATATTTTAGTACGGATATCATATTGAGCGGTTCAGATCGACATATATACTTTAAAATGAAAATATAAAATATGAGATATGACGAGGCATGTATTCAACTCTCTTAAAAAATATATTCGGAAGAAAGAGGATGTGTGGATATTTGTTAATTGATTAGTCTCACGTGGTGGGAAAGTGTAAGAGAGAATTGTATACATTACTGGAGCGGAATGGGAAAAAATGATCGGGAACCGATCATTGCAGGTGACAGCAGGTCTGACTGGTTATGCGGGTCCGCTGGGTTAACGGATGTAATTTGCTAGTCCGTGTCCGCTGGAAACGGATCTAACCTGATATCCGCTCCGTTTAGAGATTAATATCCGAATCCGGTAAAAAAGTGGGTGGTCCTCCATTGGGCTCATAATGTTCGCAAAGTTATATAGATATATAATAACACATTTAAAGTAATATATTAAAAAAAAACACTAAAGTAATGGATCCCCCATTATAAATTCAAATGCTCTTGCTCTTTTTTCTTCGGTTTTTTCGATCTATTTTCTTTCACCCCAAATCTGAAATCTGTTTTTGAAACCGATTTTTTCTCAAATGGTTCAGCTATTTTATAGTTAAACCCAGTCAGTTAACCAATTTTAATTTTAGCGGTCCAGTAGCACACACGATAATTTAAACAAACCAAATCGGACAGTTGATCAGTTCCGGTTTTTTCCAGTTGACCCACCTAGTTTGTCCGGTTCTGATAACACTGCTTTGGAAAGAATACAAGATAAGAAAAGACTGGTTGTGGTTTGATAGGATTAAATGGTTTTAATATCCTAAGTATGTGATTATCGTGCGGATTATAACAGCTAGCTAGCTTTGAAAGTTTCACTATTAATTTGAATGTGTTACAACCTTATTAATTATCAGAACAAATATGTAAGACATGTGGCCTTCTTTACCTCCCCTATATTATTTTCTCAATCTAAGAGGATATTATATTTCAAATATTCTCGATTTTGATACTTACCATGAATTTTACATTGTCTAATAAGTGACAATAGAGCCTCCGATGAATACCAGATTATCAATACCGAGCACCAAACTATCTTTTCGGAGCTCCAATCTGCAACAAGTTCTTGAGACACTATTCTTCACCTGCTTGTTGCTAACGGGCACAACGAGCTTGCTTGCATGGTTTTTCAAAGAGATAGGTCCATGTTGAATGCAGTGCACACCAAATGGGAGACACCTTTGCACTGCGCTGCAAAGGTCGGAAATGAAGAGATCATCCACAACCTCATTCGACATGGTCCTGTCGTCGTCAAGGATGTGCTCGAAAAAACAGATGAAAATGAAAACACAGCCTTGGATGTTGCTATCAAATATAGACATATATGTTGCTGCCACGAGTTAATAAAATTGTGTCCACAAATGCTATACAAGGTCAACCGGCAAGGGTCAACTCCATTATACATGGCTATAGCCAATGGTTATACTGAGTTGGCTATGACCATGTTAGAAGTTGAACCTACTCTGGCATACACACCATTTTCAGATGGAATGTATCCAATTCATTTATGCGCACACAAGGGTAACATTAATATGGCAAGATATTTCATGCGCAAGCATCCTAATAATGCCAAGGTGCAGGATGCTAATAGAAGAAATCTTTTTCACTTTGCTGCTAAAATGAACCACAAAAGTTTTTTTTTCTTTTTAGTTTTTGACTCCATTGATGGAGACATGACAGAAATAATGAACGCCGAGGATTATGAAGGAAATACACCAATGCACATTGCAGCAAAGATGGGACACATGTCAGTTGTGAGAGCTATTTGGGAAAACATGAGTCACGAAGCTGAAACAATCCGAAACAATGAAGGCTTAACACCATTCGAAGTTACCCTGGGGCAACTGGCAGAAACTGAGGTATGCCTAAATTAATAAACACGTCAAAATTTATTTCTTGTTAATTTTACTCAATCGTACTTGTGTTGCTACCAATACTGAATTTCCACGCACGCAAACACACACTAGCAAGCTAATTAGATAATTAGGTAATTCATAATAGCTTCAGTACAGTCAACACCAACGCGACTGAATGCATAAAGAACAATAGATACTTTTGCGTAAACTTGTCTAACAATTGTTCAAATAAATCATAATTGTTCAAATATCTAAACTAACGGAAATAGTGAGTTTTAATTAGCGCCCAAATTTTGCGATATCGAGGCCCAAACAGCCAATGCGAACCACTCAACATGATTTCTATATTAAATTTTATTTGAAGATTAAATTTTACAATTTTTGGAATATTCTTATTTTTTTAGATATGTAAAAAATTATTATTTTTTTTGGTCCAGACTTTTGTGAAAAACAATGATTTCGTATCTTAAAAAATAGTAAAAATTTTCAAAAAAATGTACAATTTTGGTCTCCAATCACAATTAATATGAAGATCATGATCAAAATTAGCTGTTCGGACCTTGAATTAAAAAAGCTGACATAATATATATATAGAGATTGGCTAAGATCAAAATTGTAGTTCCTAAATCTTGGAGCTACAAATTCGTTTTTGCTGTTTTCAAAGATCAAATAGTTGATCTGAAGTGCTCAACATGTTCTCAATATTAAAATGTGCTTGGAGACCAAATTTTATATTTTGAAAATTTTTACTATTTTTTTAGAATTTTTGAAAATTTGTGTTTTGTTCTGAAGAGGGGGGTTGGCTAATATCAAAATGTTTGTTCCGAAGCCATGGTGCAACGAATTGGTTTTCTGATTTTCAAAATCCAAATGATCGATCCGAACCATTAGATGTTATCTCTATATTGAAATGTGCTTGGAGACCAAATTTTACATTTTTGAAATTTTTTTACTATTTATTAAATCAGTTTTAAAATTGTTGATTTAATAAACAGTGAAAAATTTGTAGATCCATAAAAACAACAATTGTAAAACTTGCTTACTAGATAGTAAAAAATTTCCAATATATATATATATATATATAACGGTTGATTTTTTCCTAGGAACAAATGTTTTTTAGAATTTTATTTTTATTTTTATTTTTTTATTACAACATGATTTTCAAGAATTCTAAAAAAATTGTAAAAAAATTTCAAAAACTGTAAAATTTGGTCTGCAAGCACATTTTAATATGAGAACATGTTGAACACTTCAGATCGACTATTTGAACTTTAAAATTGCAAAAATGAATGTAAAAACAAACTGGTAGAACCAAGTCGACCTAAATAGCTTAATAAATTGGTTATATATTATACTCGTATAATACCAGTTTTTACCATTTTGTAATTTTTTTACTATTTTTAATTATTTTTGAAAGATAGTCTTTTTTTACTCTTAAAATAAAACAAAATACCAATATTTTAGGCCAAAAGACAAATGTTTTTTTTCCCTCTCAAATATGCATGTTGAAAGTCCAAGCAGTTGATATGAGCCATTCTGCATGATATCCATATGAAACTGTGCTTGGACGCCAAATTTTCATTTTTGTTTGAATGTTTTTTACTATTTTTTTAGACGGGTAGAATATCACTATTTTCACAAATGTCCTAGAACATAAAAAAAAAACAATGTAAATGTGCAGGCGTGTGTGGTGTCTAACTGCATGTCTATATACATATTGGCATGTATACACACATATCTGTGTTTGTGTGTGTCTATATACATATTTGCATGTAAATGTATCATTGGTGAATTAGATAGTATTGAATGTTTTGAATTTGTTATTTGAAACTTATTCAATATGTTTTGAAAGCCATTTGGACTTCGACATATGTATATATTCTCTTCCCAATTTAATTTCTCATACTATAGGTACGACATGATATCTGTTAGTTATTAAGTGGGGGGTGTGTTGGATAGGCATTAGACCAAAATTTGTTTGATGCCCAGTCAAATTCGTTTGATTCGCACTAAGATTCGAACGTGCCACATCAATATTCGTGTGGATCAAGATCATTACAGATTTTGATCTGATGCCCATTGGACACCTCCTTGTTATTAAGTGTTATTGTTAAATTTTACTAACTTGAACTTCACATCTGTTGTCTCTTACAGGGCTTCGATGGTCCAAAAATTAACAAGTATATTCGGACTGAAGGTCACAAATTTACTTTAAAGTGGTTTTGACGATGTAGCAGGACCACCAATCGCAGATAAATGGGAGAAAATTCAAGTCATCGGACTGGGCTCCGTACTTATTACAACTGTACATTTGCTGCCGCTTTCACAATACCCGGAGGCTATAACCAAGACAACGGTACGCCAGTTTTTAGGGAGGAGATATATGTTCCGGGCATTTATTCTAGCAAACGCCTTGGCATTTATACAGGATTTTTAAGCTTATTTGCGCTTCTTGGGAATGCTATGGAAGGTCCAACTCGCTCTGCCCTCGCATTTGCAATATATGCATTTATTCTGGCAGCGAGTAGTATGGTTGTAGCATTTGGATTGGGGTTGTATGTGACGCTTGCTCCAGTTTCCTTGCCTCTTGCCATCATTCTCTTTGTTGTCACTCTGTTTTTAGCGTCTCCAGCCTTGTTTCCTGTTGTTGCCATTGGACAAAAATGGGTTCGAGTCGTTTATAACATAGGTGAGTATGTGATGTCAAAATCCGGTATTTGTACTATGTATGCTGTGTCTATGCTGATCATCTTCTGTCTGGCCTTATTGTAGATCTATACATTTACATTTGCCGTTCTCTATCACCACCAGGCAAATTAGCTTCAGGAAGCATTGTTTTGTACTATGTACTTTGTTCGTTGGACTTTCTCATAATATATTGATTTTCTTTTCTTAATTTTTCAATCTTATAACGGGACGGAACTTTATTTTGTCCTGAACGGGCCGAACTTTTACAGAAGCTTTTGTTAATTTACGTTGGAAAATGAAAGCTTTTAGTTATCAGTTATCAGCAATATGTAAGCTTTTGATACTTTTGTGCTTCATTCTCGTGATGGACAAGTATCCTCTCCATTACTGTAAAAGATTCTCATCACTTTACTGTTTGAGATTAACTCTTAGCCGCTTTGAGATTCGGGCTAGCACAGGGGCAGTATTATTGGGCTTTGGGGTTCGTGCCAAGTTAAAAATAACAGTCCAGATCTAGTAATTGTAAAAGATTCTCTATTACAGTACCGGGGAGGATGTGAATTCTCTCGTGCTAGGGCCCAAGGCTAACAAGTCGGCCAAGCAGTCTAGCTGTACTTAGTAAATTAATTAAGTCTTTTTAAGTTCAAGTTGTGTATGGTGTGGCCCATGTTACCTAGCTAGTAATCAAGATATACAATAAAAGAGTAACATGTAAAACATAATATACTGTAATGGATATGTACGCATATTCTGTCAACTGAATATGTTAATATGTTATATGCAAGCCATTAAGCATCATTGGCTTTCAATTGTCTTATTCCATTAGAACATAATATTCTTTTTTATTTAATGAGAATTTTATTGTGGCTAAATTAATATAAAATATGCGCAGAATAAGATCAGTTGTGAACTTACGTATGAATTCGCATCCCTGAGATATCTCGAACTTTGGGGACACATGGAAAATTCGGATCATTCAAATTATTTATGCATGAATCTCAAATCACAATAATACTGAACCATGCATTTCAAATAAGCACCGAAAAAATTCGACTCGAATTAAGATAAACTGATAATTTGAGATATCTTAAGAGGATACGGACTCCTTACGTAGCGGGTTTGGATGGTAAGCCTTCATTTCTCATGAACAGGTGAGTCGCAACAAAACTTTTCCATACAATTTCCACACAAGATAATAATACGATCACACACTATAACTTTAGGTCATGCTTGATTAAAAATGAAAAAAATTATCCACACATTAACTTGATGTTGTGCGATTTTTTTTAACAAGTGAAATCATTATCTTTTAAAAATTATAAATGTGAAAGGATATAAGAGGATATGAAAAGATTAGGAAGAGAGACTTATGAAGGTCCTTCCCATTAATGATGCAACGTGCTACCGCCTACCGGTCAGAAGTTAAATGAGTCCGGCAATTATGACATCGGTGTCATATGATACCAACTACAAAATTGATTGGATATACTTCGAACGACTAATTCAAACTGTTCAAACCGATTTACTTTATGAGTGATGCGTTTACATGCAAAAAAATTACATTTCTAGTTATTTTAGTATCAAATCAAGCGGTCCAAAATGTTGAAAAATGAATGCATTAAAATTAACTTAAAAACGTATTTAAAAAAAATTAACTTAAAAAGTCACAAATTTGACCGCTTGTGATAATAAATAAATTCGAAAAATTATAAATTTTGCATGTAAACGCACAACTAATGAAATAGATCGGTTTGAACAGTTTGAATTCACCGTTTGAGGTCGATTTGATAAGTTTTGGAGTTGGTGTTATATAAGCTGAAATGACACTCATGTCATAGTAGCCAGACTCTAAATAAATATAACATGTTATTGATTTTGTGACTCTACTGTAAAATCTTCCCCCCAACAATCTATCCTACTTTGCTATTGAGTAAGAGCAATTCAAGCTAAGCGTGATAGTAATGACCACTCCATCCTCCCAAATAATAAGATCCGAAAGTAAAATGGTTCCCGAACAAATGCCTATTGATCTTTTCAATGCAGCGATAAAAGGCAACAGAGATCTATTAATGCAACGTCTTGGACTACAGCCGGAAGAACAAACAGAAATCCACGTAATTTTCCACAAACTATTTATTGTTTATATAGTGCCTGCAATCTACCCAACTAATCGGGGACTCACACAGCGAATGGTGCTGTGAAATTATACTAAACAATATTAAATTTAGTCTTGATTTTATTTATTATATGGGTGAGGAATAACATAAATTCAAAGTAAGCAACTTATTTTGAATCTTGTTATGCATTGGGATGGATAAGTAGTCGTTTGAAATAGTCACCATATTAACCCTGTTGTTTTGTTATTCCGATAAAAGATTGAATTAACAGCTATTCTAATAACTGGATTAGTAACCTTACTACTCTCACCCCCGATCAGAACATATTCTTTTAAGTCCCTTTGATAACCAAGAGGGAAGTTTCCATTTTAATGAGAAAGCTCGAGATCCTTTTTTCTGACTAGCTAATTGTTTTTCATTTACATTTCTTCTTTCAGGCTAGAGTTCTTTCAGATTTTATTCTTACTTTTCTCATGATCACAATACATAACTTTATAACTTATAAATCTTTTTTATTTTTAATTAATGAAAATAGACAGCCTAAACCTACGTTCTAAAATAAATATTAGCTAATTATTGGCCTACCATGACCTATTTTAGTTCAAATTAATTAGTAATTTTGTATTTTTGGTCTTAGTAGAAGATAGAAAGAGAAAAACAAAGAAGAAAGATCAGCTCATGTAAAGTTCTAGAATCTCTCTCTTTTTTCATTACTCAAATATAGCCCAATACTTATTTAGTATAGATTCATGATGACAAAAATATTACTTTTAACACCAATGCATATACATGTCCATAAATTATGATTTTTAAGTTTATTTTGTATAGATTCTCGATGCCAGTAAAAAAAAATTAATTTGATGATATTTCGGTGCATGCAGTATAGCTACTAGATTTTTCCACTTTGCACAGAACCACTTAAATTTCATAAAACAACCATATCTACGATCTAACAAAATATAGCTTCTAAATACTGGAGTGTAGTGAACCGCGGGCTTAGCGTAGTGACACAAGGCTCGTCTCTCTGTCAAAAATAACCTGTTAAAAATGTTGGTGTGTACCGGAGTCCTTTAATAAAAAAAGTACTGATTGTAGTCACTTAATACATATAACATATATGTATTAATTAGATGTAATGAAAAAGCTAGTTGTTAGTCTTTTACATATCTTTTTCTCTTTAAACATAGAACCTAATTAAGCTAGTGGGAAATGGAATGTTCCCCCAGCCTAATTAATTATCAGAGCAAAATGTCCGAGAGATGTGTCCTTAATTACCCCCTCTATCTTATCTTCTCAATCTAAGAAGATGTAATGTAAATATGTTTAAGTTTGTTGCTTTAATGAAATTTAAATTACTACATTGTCTAATCAGGTGACAATAGAAGCCTCTTGTTCTACTCCCCAACAAATAAAGACAGAACACCAGACTGTCCAATCCGAGCTCCAAAGTGCAACGCATTTTGGAGACAGTTTTTCAACTACTTGTAACTACAAGGCACAACGAGCTTGCTTTGATAGTTTTTCAAGAGATAGGTCCCTATTGATAGTACAGAACAGGACGTTAGAGACACCCCTTCACTGTGCCACCAAGGTCAATAACAGAGAGGTCATCGAGAATCTCATTTGAATTGATCCTATCGTCGTCAAGGATGCGCTAGAATAAATAGATGAAAAGGGAGACACAGCCTTGCATGTTGCTGTCAGATACGACTTTAGAGATATCAGCGTCAAGCTAATTAATGGAGTTGGATTCAAAAATGGCATACAAGGTCAACAAAGAAATGCTATGTCCATTGTACATAGCTAATAGCTATAGACAAAGAACATAATAAAATAGCAAAGAAAATGTTACGAGTTGATTTAGCAGCCAATTCTTGCGTGCACCCAATTCTCAGATGGAATGTTTCCAGTTCATTTAGCAGCACGCAAGAGTAACTGGGGCCTGGTATCGCATTTCAAGAGAAATTATCCTGATTATACAGAGTTGGTGGATCCTCATGGAAGAAATCTTTTTCACATTGATGCTGAAGAGAATAATTTCTCTCTTTTTCCTTTTAGACAAAGTAGTGAGGGAGATATCGAAGTAAGAATGATTAATGCAACGGATTATGAAGGAATTACACCAATGCTATTTTGAGTGGAAAATTAAATTATTTTTTTAAGCAAGACACTGAAAAACGAAATGGTAATTAACTTTGCTATTTTGAGAGCAACAAGTAAATTATTGAGAGTAGAGAATTTTTTTTCTCTTTATATCAGATTTATCCTTATTTAAAATTAATTCTTCTAATTAAGGTAGGAATTTAATTAAACTTGTATCAAGTATTTAAAAGGAAATTATTAAATGCTATACGAATAGAATTGAAAAATGGCTTGATTTATTGTCTTTTTTTTCATTTTTTAATGGAAGATACTTTTATATTTTTATATCAATTTTCAAAGAAATACATTAGATTTGTCTAGTAAAGCTGAAGAAACAAATTAAATTATGCAAAAGAAAAACCGGACATGAATTGAACAAAAAATAATGGAGTCTGCTGTATTCGGTGCACAAAATATATACTATATATCGAAGGCTGAAGATGATTTCTTTTTCTAATCCCGGTACATTTCTAGACATTAATTGTCGACAATTTACTATAAAAATTTGCTCCTAAGTGGCGATATTTGAACTCTTCTCATTTTTTTGTTGTTGTATTACTATTTTATAAAATAATGTTCTCAATTTACCATTTTCCATTTTGCCAGACTCATCTTTTTTGCTCTTGGCTCACACCGGACTATAGGAATCTTCTTCTGATTTTGACAATCTGCTTAATCACTCATTTCGGTAACCTCGGAACCATCATGAAATATGACGGCAAGACAAAAGAACCGCATTTAGTAGAACCAGTCTACCTGCTATGAAAGGTGTTTGGCTGCCCATCCTACGAGTTTGCGGTTGAGTTTGTGAATGAGAGACAAATAAGCTGCTTTTGAGAGTCTCTTATTTGATAATGGTAGATCAAGGTATGTGAACGGGAATTCACCTAAGCTGCATCCAGAATTGCCGGAAACTGATTACATCTTGTGGTTGAGGGTCAGAGATTAGTAATTCAGACTTTTGTGGATTTGTTGTCAGCCATTATCAAAAATGAAGAGATGATGAGCTTTCTCAGTGATGATCGAGTACTACAGACAAAGTTCTTTTCTTTCTTTTCAGAGGTTAGTGCTCAAACTAGACCGAAGCACCAGCTGGTTAATGAATATTAGGTTTTTTAAGACTACACCCACCCGTTAATATTGAGTCAGATATTTATTATTTGGTTAATTAAGATGAAAACAAAACACGATGGTAAAATTAGAACAGAGAAAACTGTCCTGATAAGCCCTTGATTTCTCTTCAAGTTTAAAATGACACCTGATTTTTCATATTTTAAGATCATCATAGAATTCCTTTAGTTTGAAAAATGATCATATCCAATCAGACAATCATTACCCAGGTCGATCCGGCATTCGGGATAGCACGAGTTAGCGCTCGGATCATTTATTAATTGGCATCTATAATATGAATTTCAGAAAGTAAAGGATACGGCGAAGGCCTCAAAATAGGTTGAAGTTCAAATCCAGAAAGTCTTCAAGTTTTTCTATAAAATATGTAGCCCATAATCCATTAAAGCCCAAACCCACTTGTAAATAAAATGGAGAACCATGTTGCGCCAAGCAAATATCCAGCCCCGTACAGTAACATAATTGAAAAGAGAAAAAGTGGACTCCTTGTGGAGAGCAGAGACAGAGACTAGCTATAAGCAATTGAGCTTAGGTGGAGAAGAAATAATGTAATTAATGATGCTATTTTGAGAGCAATAATTAAAATTAAATTATTGAGTGAAATTTTTTCTCTTTATACCCAATTTATTCTTGTTTAAAATTATTCTAATTATGGTTGGAATTTAATTAAGATTATATAAGGTATTTATAAGGAAAAATAATGGTGTGTGCTATATATACTCAGTGTTCAAAATACTATATATCAAAGGCTGAAGAGGATTTCTTTTATAATCCCGGTACATAGACATTAATTGTCCACGCTGCTATATATTTCAAGCAACAAACTTGAGTGGATCATACATCAAATACGATTAAAAAAAAAGTTAAAAATGAGTATATTCAATAATTTTCTTTGAATAATTGTTGAAGAAAATCATCATGAATCCATTACACAAGTAGTGCGAGTACTTCTATAAATTTAATGTTCCTAAATTTACGGGTGCAATTCGAATTTGTACTATCGACAATTTACTTAAGTATAATGATCAAACTAAGTGTTTGACAATTTCATTTAAAAAAAACATTGCAACATAGAATAAGGGAGCTAGTGTGCATGCAGACTATTGCTTAAGTATAATATTTGAATCAAGAAACTAATCATTGACACATGTTGGTCCAACAGACTAATCATAGCCACTAAAGAGGATTAAAGAAAAAGAATAAAGAGAGTCCGATACCCGAGGGAATATTAATATGTACTCCTCTCTTTTCTCCTGTTTGCAGCGAACTGCCTTATTTTGCTTCATTTAACAAAATATGCATTATTTCCATGGATGCGCGCGAGAGTACTTAAAAAAATGTGTTTTATCTTTAAATGACATATGATTCTCAAATTAATTAATATGAAATACCGGATTAAGTAGTCGGTAATTGTCTTGTGTAACAAATTAAATGATGTTTCTTTATTACATGTCAAGATATTACTTGTTAAATAATGGAGAAAAACTTTTTGTCTCTTTAAAATGAGACATTTTCTTTAAGGACATTGTTGGGATTCGATTCTTTGCTTCCATAAATGATATTCTATTCATAGGTTGAGCATGCTTTTTTCTGTCCAGACTGGACAGTACTTTTGTTACTTTGCTTAAAATTTGAACACACTCAATTCTTTATTCTAATATCTGAAGTTTACATCAACAAAAATAAATAGAATCTAACACATGCTTCTTTTTACTGTTGGTCTCCCATAGAATCTAACTTTGGGATTAGGTTATTATTGTGGAGAACGGAGTAGGTCCGAGGTCCATCGGGCCTACTTTTAGGTTCAACGAGCATGATGACTGTCCGATCTAATTTAAGATTTGTGCGCACAAAATTGAGACAAACATGCACGAATTTTAAAGTGTTCCGCACGAATCTTAAAGCCAATCGACAGTGATTAAACCCATCGAACCAGAGTAGGTCCGATGTCCATCGGACCTACTCTCAAGTGATTATTGTGATGCACAATTGCTCAATCTCAGTTCTTACAATTTATAGCTAAAGTTTAACAGATCTCATTGTTTAAAAAAACAACAGAAGTTGTCTTAGGTCTAGTGGTGAAGACACATGTCATTTGATCTGAGAAGTTCGAAACTCAGATTAGAAAAATTATTTGTTGTAATAACAGGATATGAAATTTGAAGTCTTGACTTCCATCTTTCTTTTAAAAAAAAAAATAAACAATTGCTGATATAAGAATTTTTTTCGAGAAAGTAGGAAAAGGATGGTATAATTAAAAGAAGGAAATTGTAGACGAAAAAATATAAACGATGTATGTACATATTTGCTTATAAATGATAAAAGTAGTGCTGATATGCAATTCGATTATGTGTGTATATGTAGAAAAACGAATGCAAATTTGATTACACAAGCTTTGCTCATGTTTTCCAGAAGTTACTTCCTAATTCAATATGTGCGTATATTTTAATTTCAAAAGACCCCAAACTAAGTTTTTGACAATTTCATTTTAAAAAAATTTGCAACATAGAATAAGGGAGCTAGTGTGCAGATTCTTACTTAAGTATAATATTTGAATCAAGAGACTAATCATTGATACATGTTGCATGGTCCAACAGACATAAGCCACTAGAGAGAATTTAAAGAAAAAGAATAAAGAGGGTCCGATACCAGAGGGAATATATACTCCTCTTTTTCCCTGTTTGCAGTGAACAGCCTTATTTTTCTTCAGTTATAAAAATATGCATTATTTCCAGGAATACTTCAAAGTTCAAACAATGTATCTTTTGTGTGCTAGGTACTTTTCGAGACTGATCCGCCAGCTGGTCAATGAATATTATTTTTTTTAGGCTGTACCCATCAGTCCATATGGATGAGAATGTGCAGGTCATATGACAGGAACATCCCATCAGATATTGAATACTTTGGTTTACAACTCAAAAAACAAAAAAGTATACTTTGGTTTATTAGGATGAAAACAAAACACAAGGTAAAAGTGAGAAACTATGTTACTCGGATACTCCACATTGGGCTCCGTACCCGTGTCGGATACGTATCGGATACGGATACGCGTCCGATACGGCCCCGATACGTATCTGATACGCCAGCTGGCGTATCGGCTTACGTGGCGTATCCTTAATCCTTTGATACGGTCTCCGATACGCTCTGACTGGTCTGGATACGGCTCTGACACTTCCGGATACGGTTGGGATACGCTGCACCAGCGACGCTTCTGCAGAATTGGATCGTGGACCGCGCATACACCATACACCAGCGTCCACCATACACCGCGCATACACCAATTGTTGAGGCAAAAAGTTTTTCCCAGCGCCAGGAATCGAATTGGGGTTGTGCGGCATAAGCACCATCAACCTTTACCACTACACCACTCTCCATTTGTTGTTAAATGCTAGTAGCATTTATATTTAATATATATTTAGACTATTTTATGGCACCATATCAAGAATTTTTTATATTTAATTTATATATAAATAAAATATAATATATAAAATAGGCGTATCGTATTCTTGATTTTTGAAAATTGTCATATCGCCGTATCCGTATCGTATCCGATACGATACCCGTACCAGTATCCATGCAACATAGGTGAGAACAGAGAAAATTGTACTGACAAGTCTCTGATTTCTCTGCAAATGTAAATGACATCTGATTTCTCTAATTAATTTATATGAAATGCCGGATTAATTAGTCAGTAATTGTCTTGTGTAGTTTGTGTAACACATGGAGTTTCTTTATTACATGTCAATATTTTAGATGTAAAGATTTTACTTGTTAAATAATAGAGAAAAACTTTTTGTCTTTACTATGAGACATGTTATTTAAGGACAATGTTGTTCTGATTCGATTCTTTGCTTCCATAAATGATATTCAATTCATAGGTTGTACATGCTTTTTTCTGTCCAGACTGGGTGGTACTTTTATTACTTTGCTTAAAATTTGAACACACTCAATTCTTTATTCTAATCTCTGAAGTTTACATCAACAAAAAGAAATAGAATCTAACACATGCTTCTTTTTACTGTTGGTCTCCCATCACAACACATGTCAGAAATAGAATCTAACTTTTGGATTAGGTTATTATTGTGATGCACAATTGCTCTTGTTAGCTGTGGTCCATCGCCATTCATGTATATATATTAATGCTGTTAAGTTTAATAAATTCTTCATTGGAAAAGTTATTAAAATTTTAGAGTTACAAAAATATTTCAAAAATCTTATTGTTGGTTTCGGTTTAAATAAGTGGGTACTTAATTAGTGTTTCAAATTATGGTGATATCTTTATTATCTTCCTCCTTGCACTAGGGTAACCAGCAAAGCTATAGTTTCATTTTCTTTATGCATGGATATGTTAATTATACCCAAACAATTAATTAATTTATTAATGGACATGTTTATACCTGATTCATTGTCATTACTAGTTACCCCTGTTTTAATACTTCCAAATTGTTTGTCCAAAATTTTTGCACTTATTTATGTTGAAAGTTTTTCGTACTTGTTTTTTTTAATGTAAATTATATACGCGTTGAACATCCGATCATATTCCAAAATATTTCTCTAATTAGTTATGAATATTTCAGCTCAACTAATTATACGAAAAACCTGTCAAACTCATTAAATCAACTGTAGGATTTTTTTTAAAAAGGGTATATTTCACAAAGTTTTTGTTCTATTAAGAAAAATCAATCCGCACAGCTCTTTGCTTATAAACAAAAATACAAAAAGAAAATCAGTCCACACTCTCCTTTCCGGATAAAATTATAACGTGGAATAAAATTTGTTTATTTATCTTCAGAAGTTGATTTTACCATGTCTGAATTTGTTTATTAAGTATGTATACTATGAACAAGTAATGTTTATTAAGATGCAGAAGAAAACCACACGATGGTAAAAATGAGAACAGTGAACAAAATTAGTTATTAATATATAGTGACTATATATGATAATATTTTGTTTGAAAAAGTAACTTTGAAATCCGACTGAATAATTAATTGTTGATATATAACATTGAAAGATTTGATTTCTATCTTTATCTCAAAAAAATAACAACAAAAATGATACTCATAATTAGCCTATAATTTCTCTGCAAATTTCAAATCACCTGCTTTAATTTCTCTCTCATTAATTGTACTTTATATTTCTCTCTCAAGAATTCACATGGCACGAATTTTTCAATTATTTTTACTTTGTCTTCACTCTGAGGCATTTAATTTGTTCTGATATGATTCTTTCCTTAAAAAAATGATATTCTTATTTCATGTAGAATCTGGTACGTACCTGTTCTGATGAGTGGTACACTTTTTCACTTTGTTACTTTGCTTGAAGATTGAACACACCCAGATTCTTTATTCCAACTGCCGGGGTTCATCTATAACACGAAATATAACTTAACACATCCCATGCTATATACCTGCCTTCTGTCTAATTCTGTCTTCAACTAGTGATCATAACTAAGGTAAATTCAATCTATCACATGGCACTTTTTTTGCTATTCACTTTCATATTCCACAATATAAAAATCTTTGCTGATCTAATAAATTTATCTTCTGATAGATTAAGACTAATTAAAGGTACAATTCATTGTAATGGCCATGAAGATGTCATCCTCCCAACATGAGATGGTGCATGAACAACGTCCAGTCATGTCTACTGATCTTTTTTTAGCAGCAATGAAAGGCGACGGAGATGTTTTAATACCACGTCTTGGCCTGCTGGAAGAACAAACACAAGTCAAGGTATTATTTGAGAGAACAATTTCTTTGGATGGTCCCATCGTAAATAGTGTCTGTAATTTATATGAGATAGCACTACAGTATGACATATTTTAATTGTTTCCATTAAATTTATATCTTTGTTATGGTTAATTAATCGTTGATATTATTGTTTAAATCAACATCGTTATCTTCCACCACCCACCATCATCATCAATTGTTAGAGTTATAATTTTAATAATTATGGTTAGTTTATTAACTTATTATTATTATTACTATTATTATTATTATTATTATTACTATTATTACTATTATTATTACTATTACTATTATTAATTATTATATTTTCTTTTAATGATCTCTTTTAAGTTGTGTCGAATGAATAATAAATATATATTTTGGATCGGAACTAATGATCTCGATCCAAAAACTTCGGATCAGGACCGTTTATCCTGATCTTATAAAATATTGCAAATTAACCACTCTATATGTTTGTACCTCTTATTTTATTAATTATATGGATAAATATTATCCCTATCCTTCGTTCTTAACAAATTTATAGTTCCTCATTGTCTCCTTACAAATTTACGGTAGTAGAAACCACGTGTTGTGTCGTGGTAAGTTCAGGGACACTAGTGGATCAACTCGACATTGAAAAATGGTCATTTTGTATCTATCTAAAAAATAATAAAATCTTTCAAAAAAATATAAAATTGGGAATCTTGTTGAGCGTTCATGTTAACTATTTGAATTTGAAAACAAAAAATAACAATATGAGCATAATTAGGGCACACAAAAAAGAACTTCTGAGTTAAAAAAAGATGAATTGTGTATTAGATAAATTTATGTGGGTGTGCTTTTTTAACTAGCAAACTCATTATTTAAAAGAACATTCTACATTTCTGAGGATATGTAATAATATAAAGGGTAGGAAGAGAGACGAAAGGTTTTCCCCAGCTGTGGACTTTTCCAACGATGGAACAGGCTACGGGCCACAAGTTAAATTAAATAAATAAAACTAGTTATTGACCTTGAGACTGCACAACGAAATCTTCGCCCAACCATATATATATCTATCCTCCTTCTCTATAGAGTAAGAGCAGTTCAAGCTAAACGTGATAGTAATGGCCATTCCATCCTCCCAAAGCACAAGATCTGAAAGTCAAATGGCTGAATTACGCCCAGTTATGCCAGTTGATCTTTTCATGGCAGCAATAGAAGGCAACAGCGATGTATTAATACCACGTCTTGGACTACAGCCGGAAGAACCAATGGAAACTCAGGTTATATAAAATGAAAACTATTTTTAGCTTATATAGTGTCTGTAATTAATCTACCTAATTAAAAACGGAGGAAGCTAGCATACATGGAGAATTGCATGTTGGTGCCGTGAAGTACTAACACATTACATTTAGTTTTCATTTTATTTATATTATTTGTGTTATTAATTTTCATTGTTTGTTGTTATTTTCATTATTATTATGGTTTTTATTGTCATTAACGTTGTTATTCTGCTTATCTTTATTATAATTTTTGTGAGAATTCTTCCATTAATTGTGCATCTAAATATTTAAGATTTGAAGTACATATTTTCTTAACATACGTATGACTACTAAAATTTGAACTTAAGAGATTTAATATTTTTTTCTTTGACATCGAGAAGAAGGTATTTTTCATTGAGTAACTTATATATTAAGTTTCTAATAAACTTTTTATATATAAAAGATAGGAAATTTGATACTATTATTGAAAATTTCTCTTCTCCTTCAAAATCACCAACTATTATTCAGTGAATAGGTCCAGCGATTTCAGTGAAATCAAATTGTTTTAAGTTAGATAATAACATCTTGTATACTAAATGTTTTGAGTTATGCTCATAGGAGAGCGCACGCTAGCTTTACTCTAGTACTTTATATATGTAAAACTAGGGGTGGTAATGAGTTGGCTCATTACGAGCTGGGTCCAGCTCGTAATCGGCTCGTTTATTTACCAAGCAAGCTGGATCGAGCTGACTTTAGAGGTCCGAGGTGAAATCTCAGCTTGTAATCGTCACGAGCTAGTGAGCTGGGTCTGGCTGGATCTTGTTTTAAGAAGAAAATAAATTCTACAAACTTTTTGAACCGAGCTGGACAGCATAAAATGCACATAAATTCATACATAGCCGAGCTCGCGAGCGAGCTGGCAATGAGGTAGGCACCATCTTCAACTCTTTAATCTGGACCGAGCCACTAACGAACTAGCTCGTTAACAGCTTGGTCCAGTAATGAGCGAGCAAGTCAGATGCGAGTCACGATCGAGCCACGAGCTACGAGTTTTTTTGCCAGTCCTACATCTTACAGCTACTTATGAATATTTAGAAAATACCTAAAGAAGTAACAGTTCCATCACAAATTAGACAGACAACATTTTACCAAAGAACAACTAGTACTAAGTCTTTGTTAATTAAGAAAACATAGAAGCTTCATCAATTTTAATTTTCAGCCAAATCATGTACTAATTTTACTGGTTTGTAGCTGACAGCTCCTTCACATCACATGACATGATAAGAGTGAGTTCTACACCGGAACAAGTCAATAATTTTAGAACGGTCCTAAGGATTTAACTGAAGCCCCCTATAACAAATGTAATTATGTTCTACTAAAAATATCAATATCATGACTGCTCCTCTTACTAATTCAGTTAAAAGTTTTCCCTTGAAAGAGATTTGTGAATTAGTAAACCATAGATCCTATTACAATCAACATTAATTAATTCGTTAAAAGAAGGTATCCAAATCCAATTGCATAGACTAATAAGGAAGTAACAAAATAGTGACCAACAGTTACAAGGTGTCCATCAAATTAAAAGTACAAGTAATATTACCTTGTTGCCCTCTTTTGGAGAGATTGAACGTAATCAATATTCTATTTTTTTAATTAACCAAAATAGATTTAATTTTGAGGAGTATTTTAAATTTTAAATTTACTCGATTTTTAATTGAGTCCTTCGTGCTTGCCTTTTGAATTGGTTTTGCTTATTACCATCTTTTTTTTATTTTTAACATATATGCGATGCCATGTCTCTCAATCGGAGTTTTTTTAATGAATCATTTCCTGTGTTGATTAATTTATAGCACAAATCAGGGACGTTAGGCCTAAATTTTGTTGACTGGTTAATCATTTTGTACCAGATAATACT
>JAJGRW010002858.1:0-13490 GCA_025461045.1 Carex parvula
TATTTAATTATGATGAGTGTAACTGATTGGATTAACCCGGACTATAATCAGACGGCCCGGATCTAACCTCAAAATTTGAGTTGCCTCAGAGGATCCGGCCTCATTTAAGTTTTAACCCACAAGCCCCATGCAGAAGGTCAAACATAACAAAATGGAAGTACTGTATCAGGATAACATAACAAAATGGATTTTATAATGAGGAGGGATCAAGTTACAACAAAGTTACAACAACTATTTTTTTCATTTTTAAAGTCCAAATCGTCGATACAAACCGTTCAACATGATCTCCACAATTAAATGTGCTTGCAGATCAAATTTTACTTTTTTTTGAATTTTTTACTATTTATTAAGATGAGTACAAATTCAATGGTCTGAATATGATTATTTTTTGTAAAATATTTAATAAATAGTAAAAGTTCAAAAAAATGTAAAATTTGATCTGCAAGCACATTTAATTGTGGAGATCATGTTGAACGGTTTGGATCGACGATTTGGACTTTGAAAATGAAAAAATAGTTGTTGTAACTTTGTTGTAACTCAAATTTGTTGTAACTTGATCCCTCCTCTTTTATAATTTATCTAGTTTGGGATGTAATATACTAATATGTAAGCTGCAAATTGTACCGATATTTTTATTAAAACCCCCAAAAAAATAAAAATTATCAAATCTGCTCCCACTTCAAAATTATAATTATTTCTACCCTAACCGCCCGTGGGCTGGGCGGTCCACTTTTTCCACCAGACCGCCCAGCGGCCGGGCGGTCCACTTTTGATACCTGACCGCCTAGAGCCCGGGCGGTCCACTTTTAAAACCTGACCGCCCAGGGGCTGGGCGGTCCGCTAGTTTTTTTTTTTTTTTTTTTTTTTTTTTTTTAAAGATTAGATTAGAGACAATATGAATATAAAGATGCTGAATTCTTAACGCTAAAAAGTTCGAATTTTTTTGTAAATATTAGTTAGATTACTTCTGTGAAGCATATTTATACTAAAATACGCTAAATTACTTGGAATTATGTTAAATTACGTTGAGTTACACTATATTAAGTTAAATTACACTAAATTAAACTAAATTACGGTAAATTACGCTAAATTACAAATGAATAGGGACGATATCTTCACTGAAAAGGTGAAAAACGACGACGAAACTTCAAACGGTCATAAAACGGCGCTCGAGTGTCCGATTTCAGCAAATGAGCACTTTTCGGAAAGCTTGTGAAAATGCGCATGCGTCCGTGCCAGCGATGCCGGATGGCGAAATTCAGAATCGCCAAAAAACGAAGGGAAGACCCTCAAAACTTGAGTTGAAGTTTCCGATTAAGATTTTCATTTCTATTATTCAATCCAAGTAGTTCAGTAAATTAGTTACATAATGAACTTGTAGAATACCAATTTTTACTATTTTTTATGATTCATGAAAGATGGCACAGAATCGGTCTACTTTAGTGTACTTTTGCGTAGTTTAGCGTAATTTACCGTATTTCAGCATAATTAGCGAAGTTGTTGTTATTTAGTGTAATTCAATGTAATTTAACATAATTCCAAGTAATTTAGCGTGTTTTAGTATAACTCACTTGAGTAATTTAGCGTATTTCAGCGTATTGAGTAATTTAGCGTATTTTAGCGTATTGAGTAGTTTAGCGTATTTTAGCGTATTGAGTAGTTTAGCGTATTTTAGCGTATTGAGTAGTTTAGCGTATTTTAGCGTATTTAGTAGTTTAGCGTATTTTAGCGTATTGAGTCATTTAGCGTATTTTAGCGTATTGAGTCATTTAGCATATTGAGTATTTTAGCGTATTGAGTAATTTAGCATATTGAGTAATTTAGCGTATTGAGTCATTTAGCGTATTTTAGCGTATTGAGTCATTTAGCGTATTGAGTTATTTAGCGTATTTTAGCGTATTTTAGTGTCCGATTTCAGCAAAAGAGCACTTTTCGGAAAGCTTGAGAATAACTCACTTAAGTAATTTAGCGTATTGAGTAATTTAGTATAACTCACTTAAGTAATTACATATTGAGTAAATTACTTAAGATTTTTATTTCGTCGTCGTTTTTCACCTTTTCGGTGAAGATATCGTCCCTATTCATTTGTAATTTAGCGTAATTTACCGTAATTTAGTTTAATTTAGCGTATTTTAGTATAAATATGCTTCACATAAGTAATCTAACTAATATTTACAAAAAAAATTCGGACTTTTTAGCGTTAAGAATTCAGCATCTTTATATTCATATTGTCTCTAAAAAAAAAACGAACTTTTTAGCGTTAAGAATTCAGCATTTAGAATCTTTAAAAAAAAAAAAAAAAAAAAAAAAAAAAAAAAAAAAAAAACTAGCAGACCGCCCAGCCCCTGGGCGGTCAGGTTTTAAAAGTGGACCGCCCGGGCTCTGGGCGGTCAGGTATCAAAGTGGACCGCCCGGCTGCTGGGCGGTCTGGTGAAAAAAGTGGACCGCCCAGCCCACGGGCGGTTAGGGTAGAAATAATTATAATTTTGAAGTGGGAGCAGATTTGATAATTTTTATTTTTTTGGGGGTTTTAATAAAAATATCGGCAAATTGTAAGGCCTACGGGCATTTGTCTGAAAAAAAAGAAGAAAGAAAATGGATCTGGTTTTATCTTACATCACCCTCTTCCTCTCCTTCCTCGTGCTCCTTCTTATCGTCCGATGTACCGGCACCACCCGTACCAGCACCAATTACTGCCCATATCCAAACCCAATCTTGGGCAACCTCATCCCATTCCTTCAAAACCGCCACCGTTTCCTTGACTGGGCAGCGTCCCTTCTCAATCTCTCCCCAACCGCCACGATTGAAGTCGTTGCCCCTTTCTCCCTCTCTCATGGCATCGCAACGGCTGATCAATCAGTTGTTAACCACCTCCTGATTTCCAACTTCCACACATATGTCAAGGGTCGTCGTCTCCAGTCAGCACTGTCTGATTTGTTAGGTAATGGATTGTTCATAGCAGATGGTCATTTGTGGTCTCTCCAACGTAAGATTGCCAGCTAAGAATTCACCACTCGATCGCTTCGGAGCTTCTCGGCTGATGTCTTCCAGTCTCATATACACGACCGGCTCCTTCCTATACTCTCTGCCGCTGCCACGTCAAATGAGGTTATTGACCTACAAGATGTACTCAAGAGGTTTTCTTTTGATAGCATATGCTCTATTTCATTTGGTCATGATTCAGGTTCTCTTGGTGTGGACCGAGATAGACAACAGGATAAGCTATTTTTCAATGCCTTCGATGATGCGGTGGAGATCTCCACCAATCGTCTTTTTTCTCCCATTCCCTTTCTATGGATTGCCATGCGATTTTTCAATGTCGGATCTGAGTGGAGGCTCAAGGAAGCCATAGAAACCATCAACAAATTTGCTATGGAGATAATTCAATCAAAAGAGGACCAGTTACAAGTGTCACAGAAACAAGATTTGCTTTCACGATTCATGGCTGCGATCGAAGAGAAAGATTCTAGCTATGACAAACTCAGCACGATGTTCAAGGACCCGAAAGAGAAGCGCAGATTTTTGAGGGATGTGATTGTGAGTTTTGTGCTTGCAGGAAAAGACACAACCTCATCAGGTCTTACTTGGTTTTTCTGGCTTATTTCCACAAACCCAAAAATTGAGACAAAAATCTATGAAGATATCTCATCCATTAATGAAAATTACGATTATGAAGAGCTCAAGGGGTTAAATTACCTCCATGCGGCAATCTCCGAATCACTACGTCTATACCCACCAGTCCCGATCAACTCAAGAGTTGTAAAAAATGACGATATACTGCCAGACGGGACCCGTGTGCGTGCTGGGTGGTTTGCTGATTACTCAGCCTACGCAATGGGAAGAGACCAGAGGCTGTGGGGTTTAGATGCTGATGCATTCATCCCGGAGCGGTGGTTAGATGACAAAGGTCAATTTGTTGGGGTTGATTCGTGTAAATTCTCGGTTTTTCATGCCGGGCCAAGGGCATGTCTTGGCAGGGAGATGGCATATGTCCAGATGAAAGCAGTTGTTGCGGCTGTGCTCAAGATGTTCCGTCTGGAGCCGGTTGGTGTTAAAAATGTGCCGCCGGCATATGAGATGGCAGTGACACTCAGGATGAAAGGAGGGTTGCCGGTACATGTAAAGAAGAGGTAGATTAGCTGAATCAATGTTGTTTTACAATTTGTACTGGAGACTGTTAAATAAAATGATTAAAATCATGTTGGGTTTTTTGCTCACACAGCCGGGTGAACTATTTTGAAATAAAGATCAAATTTTATTTTAGTTTTATTTTTTTTGCTATTTTATAGAATACAAAATTAATAGAAAATCATCTAATTTAAAAATTCTAGACCATTTAAATAGTATTTTTCAACCTATCTAAAAAAATTAGTCTTTAAATACATTTTCATACAAAGATCATGTTGAGCAGTTGAGATTGACCATTTAAACTTTAAAAATAAAGATGTAAATCCATAGTACGAACCAATGTTCTCAATAGCGCGCTATAGTGGCGCTATAGCGTTTTCGGACCAAAAAAGCTATGACGCTATGGCCATATAACGCCGCTATAGCGCGCTATTTCGCGCTATAGCGGCGCTATATGGCCATATATAGCGCCGTTTTTTCAGCCGTCCCGCTATGACGCGATAAACGCTATTTAAACCTTTGGTACGAACCAATCCACATTTTGCAAATTACCATAGTCTCACTCTTAGAAATTGTAATAATGATGAAGTGTGTTTAAACTTTGTTGGAATTACTTAGAAATAATAGGCAAAATTAGTTTGCCTAGTAAGTTTACCCCATAATTGCATATAAGAGACTATGGACGGAGCTAGATAATTTTTTTGAATATTATGTCACGTTTTCAACATCATATTTTAAAATTGCATAAGAGAACTTCATTTAATTAGCAACAAGGATCAATCGATTGATTCATTTGTCCTTTGTTTAGTGTTATGGTTATATATCATTATCATAGTTCCCTCTGTCTTTGTCATTATTATTGACTTAAAAGGAGAAATGTTAATGTATGTGACAAGCTTAAATTTGACATTCCAAAAATCCAGTGTGGGCTTTTTCTCAAAATCGTGGCAAATGTTACATGCAAATCATTCAATTACCACAACTATCCTTAATCACTATTAGTGGTGATTTTAACCACTAATAAGGAATGCTTTTGAATTGAACAAGATGCAAGCAGGAATGTCAAAAGATCACAATTTTTAGCCACAGATGGAACTGACTGGCTCAAGACAAGGCAAACCTTCGCAGAGACTGCGAAGCCGTGAGAGGAATCGAACTGTCGACCTTTGAATAACCAACAGTTTTGGAATTTTCTTCTTAGCCAACTATACTACCTCTCCTTTCTCTAATATCCGAATTGTAATAACAAGAAAAGGGAAGGAAAAAGTACCACTCGGATAATTGATTACCAAGACTATGCGCAATTATTCATACAAAGGAGGCACATAGACATATATAACAAAAGAAAAATGTTTGTTATTTTTCTTTTGTTATATATGTCTATGTGCCTCCTTTGTATGAATCAGGCGTGGTTTGTTCATAAGGACCTGTTGGGGACTAGAAATTTGTAAGAGCAAGTCCAGCTAGAAATCCTCAGTCCTAATTTATCTCGTTGTCAATCAAAGAACAGTTCAAAATTGGAGGCCTATATTCACAAAATTTTAAGATCCAAACCCACTGGATTTTAGGAATGTCAAATTTAAACTTCTCTTATGCACTGACATATCACATATCGTCTTTTTAAGTCGATAATAACAACAAGAATTGTGGCAACAAATGATTTTCACCTAATTTTGTTAGGTCTGCATGGGTGCTTTTCTTCTGGTATTTAAAGCTGTTTATTTTGGAGGAGTATAGAGAGACGGTGAAAAGCTTGCGTATGTTGATTGTTGAAGCAAAATGCATGGCATATCAAACATTTTTCTTTCCTATATGAAAATTAAATTTCTTGAGTCATAAAGAATTTCTAAAAAAGGAAAAAGAAAAGGGAAAATAACTCCCATAAGTGGGTGTACCAAACTGTGTTTTTATGTATCTGAAACTGTCTCCTTGGGTAAAAAGGCATTTCACAAACAGAAAAAAACATAAAAAAGAAACGGCACGACCAAAAGTCGAGTGGCCATATCAATATTATGGACTAAATTGGGAGACGATGAACCAAATGATCAAGAACTTGAGCAAGTTTATATTTATAATTACATCCAATGATCTGCATAACCGTTCTATCAAGGTGCGATACATCACATGGTGATAAAATTAATTATCACTTTCCGTGCATATTCTCGCCTCGGCTTGTCGTTTCCTCGTGCACCAAGGCCATCCGGCTTGAGCTTTCATATACCCAACTCATTTATTGACTATATCTTTGGTATCAATTTTTTCATCCCTCCACTAGCTTTATCCTGACAATGTTCAGAATATGCTCAAATAGTGTGACTAATCTGGAGGATTGGCCATATCGTTCGAAAGAGCTCAATGGCTTTTGTTTCTGGGTTCACTGGTTCAAAGACCAAATTTGAGACATGACTACATAATAAATTTCCATATATTAAATAAATGCAATTTAAAATATATAAGATTTGAAGAGCCACAACATATCTCTATATAAACGCGAAAGCAGAATGATGCTCTATCAGTATTCTGAAAAACCCCTAATTCTTTTTTTCTAAACATTTCAAGCTTAAGCTCTTAAAATGGCGACATACCCAAGCACTTCCACCCTCCAGATAGCGGTATTGGCATCAAATGATTCCAGACACATTTGCCAGTTATTCAATCTCGCAACATCAATCGCCGAGCTAGGCCACTATGTTTCTTTTACCTCCACTCCATCAGGTATCAAAGCTATAACCATAGATCCATCAAATCCAAAACCCTCAAATTTGGATTTGGTTCCTCTTCCAGGAGACAACGCAACCATTTTGAAAGAGGAATTCAGTAAGTTTTTGCTGCATGTTACTCAAGATATTGATTGGGTATTATTTGATATTTCTACTTTTTGGGTCCCAGAAATCTGTGAGAATTTAGGTATCCATACTGCATATGTTACTTTTGCGAGTACCATTGAAAATATCTTTGTTTGGCCGGCCGTATGTGAACCTGACGGACAGACTATAAAACGGATAATGCCCCAGGAATTCGGTTCAACAATAGCCTACAGTTTCAAGGAAGCTTTGGCAGTACTAAAACACCTTTTATCGTGTGATTCACAAAACTTACCGTTGTACAACAGGATTAAGAAAGCAATCACAACATGCAACGTGATAGCTATGCCAAGCTATTATGAGCTCGATGAAATATTGCCACAACATCCTGAACAATTTTTCCATAAGCACGTTCTTTCTTTAGGCCATCTGCCGCAAACCGCTACAAATGCGGGGGATAATAATTATTTGATGAACTCAGCCATTATCCAAGAATGGTTAGACAAGAAGCGTCAGTGCTCCGTAGTCTATATTGCATTTGATACTGAAATTCCTCTAACTCATTATCAAGTTCTTGCAATAGCTGGGGGGCTGGAGGGATCCCGCTTTCCGTTCATTTGGATAATAAGGAACCCACTAGGGGGTCAAACGCTTGACCTTCCAGATGGATTTGTGGAAAGAACAATTGAGTATGGTCTTGTGTGCAAACAGTGGGTCCCGCATGCAGATATCCTAAGTCATCCATCTGTCGGCGGCTTCTTAACCAATGGTAATTGGAATTTGTGCATAGAAGCACTTGATTTCGGCATCCCTCTAATTTTAGCTCCAAATTCAACTGCTGAAGTGCCTAATACACAAGTATTACAAGAAAATAGATTTGGATGCGAGGTCAAGAGGGACCCGTTCTTGGGGATTTTCTTCGCTGAGCACGTTTACCAGGTGTTGAAGTTTGTCATGGTTGATCAAGGTGGCGAGGAGGTAAGACAACGCGTGATGGCCATGAAAGGTGTCTTCACTAATCTCCGATATCAATATCTGATGAATTTTCTGTATCGCCTAAATATAATAAAGAAGCAGAAGGTGCTATGCAAATTTTATGGATGTGTTATGTGCAAAGACCAAAGGGAGAACATTGGGGCGTACCAGCAAGATTAATTTCAAGCAATCTGAAGACTCAAATGAAATGTGAAATTTGATTGTTTCTAGCATTTTCTTTTTTCTCAGTGGGATGGGTTATAAAATGAGCATTGTGGAGATTAATAGACTCGTAATATGGATTTTTTTTCATTTAGAGGTTTAGAATTATAAGGTTTCTTGTTATGTTTATGATTTTGATATGTTGTAACATATTGTGTTTCGGTAAAATGAAGCTGGTTGTGCTTGTATTTGATACACTTTCATTCTGAGAAAGAAAGAAAAATAAAAAAAAACTCAAACCATTCATGTTTTCATTAAAAGAAAAATGCATAACAACATGTTAATATTGAACCGATCATGTAAGTGATTCTAGTAAATCGATGTTCTGTAACACAACAACATTAATTTGACTAGAAATAATGAGCCTAGCTAAAGGAGAAAAGGGAAAACCATTTAAGGTCTATTAGTGTATATTGGGCCTTTGTTGGGCCCAGATTGAGTTAAACCTCGCTGAATGTAAACCAAATTGGTTCTTTGTTCTTACAATTGATGTTCAACATTGCCTAAAAAAATTCTTTTTAGGGTAACATATATAGCGAGTAAGCGGTATACATGCATATATTATTATTTCTCGCTCATAAGTTAGCAAGATCAAGCACCCCCTTTCCTCCCAACCTCTCCACACGGATACACTTACTGTAGTCTCCAGCACATATATGCATGCAATGTCAATGTCAATGTCAAACAAGAACGCCAAGAAATGCACCTCCAACTCAATACCACCCTCCAACTGGTGCTCCTATCCCACATTCTTCATCTCTCTGCGCCACCGCACCCACAAACTCCCCAACTCTCCACCACCGCCTCCAAACCATCTCTCCCCTGACTGCAAGAAGAGGCTGAGGGAGCTTGAGAGAGACATCAACAGTCTCAAGGCAAGAATACATCATTCCATTCCCACCAACAGGCATCTCACCGTTGGAGATGACAAAGACGGAGATGAGGGCCCCCCTGCAGCGAGGTTTCAGGACGGGAGCTTTCTACATGAGATCACTAGCATCGGGAAGCCGTGGGACCGGTTGTGCATGCACGTCTCATTACCTACTGTAGCTGAAGAGGCCACAACTGCAGCTGAGGTTTTGCAAAGAATGACAAAGATGAAGATATCAGACTTGTGTAAATGCCTGATGAGCCTAATGCCAATGGCCGACATAACCGGCCTCAAGTCCACGGGTCCCGCCATTCAGCCTTTCCATCCAGAGAACGACCTAGACTTCCTGATCGAAGCGATCCTCTTCGACTCTGTCAAAAAATTCGAGGAACTAGTCCTGGAGGGACTAAAGATCCAATTAATGGGTGTCACCAGGAGCTCAGAAAATTACACAGAAGCCATTGCCGTTGCCAGCACAGATCTTGAGGCAAGAGCGAGTACATCAACGGCCAGCAGTGATTGTATTGTGCTGGTGGTCTTGATCCAGGTGAGAGACCCAAAAGAGGAATTTGGGTCTGTTGGCGAGCTCATGATTGGGCTGATTGAGGCCCAATTAGGAGAGAATGGGACTCTTCAATTTAGCATACAGGGGGTGCATGTGGCAGGGCTCAACCTTGCAAGAAACAAGATTGCTGGGAGAGATTTTCTATGGAGCGCTTCTTTAAAATGCTGTGGCGGGTCGGATGAGTTGGAGGTAATAACAAGGAACCCGGACCGTCTTTTTCCTTGTTCAAAATAAATGCATGTACTCATTTGGATTAATAGACTTGTCATTTGGAACTTTTCATTTAGAGGTTTAGAATTATATATAAGGTTTCTTGTTAACAGATTGTGTTTCAGTAATATGAAGCTGGCAGTGCTTATATTTGACACCTTCATTCTGAAAAAGAAAAAACAAATTTAACCATTCATGTTCTGTTGAATATTTCTAATCTTCAATGTCAGTGTTCTTTTTTTTTTCTTGTGTCTGTTGCTCTCATATTCCTCTTATGCATGTGCTATTCCTCTTATTCCTCTCATATTCATATTATTTGGTTTTGTGCCCTTGTATGAACTTTTATTATATACTAATTGACAAAAGGGGTTGATATATATGAAATGCTTGGTTTTCAGTAATAGAAAAATATCATACCAACATGTTAATATTGTACCGATCATGTAAGTGATTCTAGTAAATCTCCGATAAAATAGGTTGACAAGTTTATGTGATGTTTGGATAATTGGATGGGACTACATTTGACTAAAAATAATGAGCCTCAAGGAGAAAAGGGAAAAACTTTAAGGTCTATTTAGTGTATATTAGGCCTTCTTCAGGTCCAGAGGAGAACCTCGCTGAATGTAAACCAAATTAGTTCTCTGTTCTTACAGTTGATGTTCAACATTGCCTACATTTTAGGATACCATAACAGGTAAAAACCGGAGAAGAAGCCGATTGCATAAACTGGCTGTGTTTGCATTTCTTTTTCTTTTTTTCTGGATATAGGTGTGGATACAAATTAAATTTGATATTGAATGTATAGCCATATTAATTATGTCTAACTCGAGAAATAGTCTGACAACACACTTTTAAAGCACAATTTCATATAAGGATGTTATTTCACACAAAAAAATTCAGCCACCGATTGAATAAAATTGATACTGAAGATATAGTCGAATAGTGAGTTGGGCGTATGAAAGCTCGAACTAGATGGTCTTGGTGCATGAGGAAACGAAAAGCCTGGAATATGCTTGAAAAACGATAATTAATTTAATTACAAAACCTACTCAAATTCATGATTACTGTCAGGTGCAGTAAAAATTTATGGTGTATTTGGTTCATTGGTCACCTGACTTACCCGACCCTGGTCGTGCTGTTTCTTTCTGTTTTTTTTTTCCTGGTATGTGAAATGCCTTTTTATCCAACAAGGAGCAAGTTTCAGGTATAGATAGCACAATTTGGTACACCCGCTTGTCGAAGTTCTTTTTCCCTTCGCTCTTTTTGAGAAATGTTTTATTACTCGAGAAATTAAATTTTATTTAGAAAAAAAAAAAAAATTGGCATGCCAGTTTGTCCAACATAGCATATGTTTATTTTTTTTTCTTATTTTCCTTTTGTTATATATGCCTATGTGCCTCTGTTACAATGAAGAACCAGTAGTGATTTGGGGAAATTCATAACGACCTGTTAGACTAGATACTGGTAAGAGCCAGTCCAGCTAACAATGTCCTAATTTATCTCGTTGTAACATCACTACACCAGACTATCAGAGAACAAATCAATATTGAAGGTTCATATTCACAAATTTTAAAGATAACCTTTTCTTGTACACTAACATTTGGGCTTTTTAAGTCAATGATCACAAGTTCACAACAAACAATAATGGCAACTATAATAACAATAATTGCGCATAGTCTGGTAATCAATATGACAATTGTACTTTTGTTTTCCTTTTTTTTATTTCAATTTGAATATTAGTCTGCCAATTAATGGGCTTTGCCTTGTATTTGTGTCTGTTACGTTACAGCTAATGCATGATTGAACTTTGAGGAAAAGTTTGGTTTGATGAATTTGGTATAATTGCAGAATGAGACGTGATTTTGTAATTATTTTGAATATGAAATATATTTGTATAATTTTTTCAAGAAAAGTGTAAACTAGAAGTATAATCTGTAAAAATAAAATAAAAGGAGACAAAATATTATATTTATTTTTGTATCTTTTTAGTCCTCCGCCTTTGCTAAGGGCCTAAAGGAGAGAGAAGCTTAAAAACTAATTAATATATCTTAAAACTTTTAAGTATATCTTGACAAATATTATTCTAGTTAGAAAATTATAATTCTAAAGACATCATCTATTTCGTGAACAGTACGCGTATCAAATTTGAACCTATTTGGTAAACGTTTAGTCCTTCATCAAATAATTTAATCAGTTTTGAATAACGAAATTATTCTTAGTTTTATAGGGTCTTTTTTTAATATTGGACTACGTATGGCATTGCTACTTTTGATAGGGGCTGTTATGCATGTTTTAGTTGTAAACTTGTTTTTGTTATTGCTATGATGTATTAGGTTTCTGGTACCAACGACTGGTACCAGTTGAATATTGTAAGGTTTTCTGTTATATGAAAATTGGTGGCTTCTGCCACTTCTTTCAAAAAAAAAAATTTAATAACTTTAATAATAATAATATATCACTAATTAAATATCAAAGTGACTCAAATCTGATACACACTATGTTTAAATTATTAAAAATACGTATAATTTAGATCTTCAGTTAAAATAATATTTTACAATATTTAAATTAATGTGGATATAACTGGTTCCAAATTTGAAACCCTAATTCTGGAGGAGTTTGAATCATTTGCACGGTGATTTTAATTCAGATCAATTCGATCTAAACATGTAATGTACAGGACCTCTTTTTAAAATTATGGAGGATTCAAATGTCTCGTGACTTTTATGTCTCATTATATTTCACATTTTATATTTTTATTTTTAAAATCTAAAGTGTAAATTTAAACTGCTCAACATGATTTCTATATTTAAATTTGCATGGAGATATTTTTTTTAATTGTACGGTACCTTAGTTGATATGAAATTGATTGTGAATTCCATTGTACCATTACAATTACAAAGCGTAACAAGTGGGGACCCCAAATAATATCTCCCTTTCAAATTTTGGGGACAAGTTCATTTTCATGTGTACGGTGTACCCCGCAAATCTTGCATCGATATATTTTAGAAGGCCCCAGGCCTCGGGCCTCAGGCCCAGCAAAATAAGATGTAACATGCATGCCCTTGGAAAAAGTAAAAATTACGGTATTCGTTCTCTCGCTTCTTGTTTTTTTTGTAAGATAAATTATGATAGCTCGAGCAACTTACAGAAATCCAATCAATATTCAGGAATAATGATTTTGTATATTTATTATTTAAGCGACAATCAATATCGTCTCAAGTACTAATTAGTTAACCAGTGGAGAAATAATGAAATTATATTCATCAAACCAAAAATAATTAGGATATAGTATAGAATTTATTTGCTATGTTTGCTAAATTCAGAGATAATTAACATTCACATCTCGTATATTTGCTGAAAGTTCGTCAATTTAAAGTTCAAACAGACGATCCGAAACCGCTCACATAATATCCACGTTCCAATATGATTGGAGATCAAATTTATATTTTTTGAAATTTCTTTTACCTATTTTTTAAGATAGTACAAAATCACTATTTTTCATAAAATTGTGGACAATTCAAAAAACAATGATTTTTGTACTATCTTAACAAATAGTAAAAATTTCCAAAAAATATAAAATTTGGTCTCCAATCATATTTTAATGTGGATATCATGTTGTGCCAGTTTCGATCGTTTGTTTAAACTTGAATTAAAGATAAAGATGTTGAGGTATTTGAGCCCTCCTCATAAATAATATATATAACTGAAATCTAAT
>JAJGRW010002859.1:0-18469 GCA_025461045.1 Carex parvula
AAAATTAAATCATATGGCTATGGCTCTTTACAATTTAAAATGACAGAAATTAAACTTATTTATGACATCTATAATTTAACAATTTTTTCAAAGTTAGTAAATATGATAATATTTTGGAATTGCAAGGATGAATATGGTCATACTCATACCACTTACAATGTAATTGCAGAATCTTATGTGGCACTTACAAATTATTAATTTAGCAAGATTAATAAATAAGCTCCTCCACATTCCATCAATTGAAATTGCGCAAATGCTTTCCATGACTTTCATCTTCTATTCACTATATTCCTCTTCAGAAATTACCTTTTCTTTTTCATGTTTAAATAATAAATAGACATGTAAACTTGTATATGCTTCCTTTCTCTTAAATAGATGCATATCTATTTTCTAAAATTTTCATGAAAGTTCTCCCAAGTTTAATTTGATAAATAATTTTAATATAAAACAGTTTTGACGCGAGATGAGACTGAATTAATAAATATTGAAAGGAAAAAAGAAGAAGAAAAAAAAATCGCTTCAATTGTAAAACATACATAGTCCTTCTAATTCTATTCGTAAGTTATTCTTATTTGGTTGGAGTTTGTTAAAATTAGTTTAAATTATTGACTAATGAGAATAGAGAAATTGAAAAATGAATATTTATCTCTGACAATAGACCTTATAGGCAGAGTAATTGTGAGTTTAATTTATCTGAAGAGATAACCCAACTTAATTCACTGTAACACCTTTTATTCATTCTATTTTTTTTTTTTTTTTTTCGTATTTCAAGCCCGTAGGCAGAACCATTACAAAAGAAACCTTTGAACTCCGATTACAAGAAATCTATTGACCCATCCTATCCCCTGTGCCTAAGGCTTAAAAGTAGGAAAGGTGAAGCCAACCGTATTCAGCATCCGTTCTCTTCCTGTTCTAGCAAGAAAATCTGCTTCCGTATTATCTTCCCTTCCGATGTGGGCGCACGAAAAGCTCCCATTTTCCTTGAAAATCTCCCATAACTGCAAAGTCTCATTGAAGGCTAACCACTCAATCTCAGTTAGGGGCTGTAACTGTGTGACTGCTCGGACCAAAAGTTGGCAATCGGATCGAAACAAGCAGCGGTCTATACCCAGTTATTGGACAAAACGGCAGCTTTTTAGAAGGGCCATTGCCTCAGCCTGAAGGGGAGAACCTGCAACTACACATTCTGAGCCGTAAGCTTTGAGCTCACCTTGGAACATCAATAGAAAACCAACACCCCCAGACCAATTTTCCTTCCAAGAACCGTCAGTATCACAAGTGTATGGATGGTTCTCATTGGCACCACTTACCAATGACCCGACAACAAGCTTTTTGGGCATGACCGAACCAGCATAGCGGGTTTCACTGTCAATCAGACTCTTGTATCTCGAGAATCGCTGTATTGACAGTAACAATCCCCTGTATGCCCGATCATTCCGACAACGCCAAAGAGCCCATAAGGAATTCAGAAATTGGGGCCATATATTAAGCATAAAGGTGATGAGAACAATTCAAAAACCTGATGTACTGAAGGTGGTAGAGAGTCTGATCTCAAGCCCAGGGTTCCGGCAAACCAGCAAGTCCTAGAGAAGGGACAGAGCCAAAGCATATGGGGGATGTCCTCATCCTCCTGACCACATGTAGCACAGATAGGATCCCCCTTCCCCGTTCTTCGATGAATGGTTTTAGCCAATGGGAGTGCCCCGTGCATCAGCTTCCACGCAAAGAGCCTAACTCGCGATACAATTAGACCCTTCGACCAAATGAGACGCCAAACGCTGCTGCAGCTCTGGGAAACCGCTTGTTCCACTGTGAGAGAGTCATAGGCTTTTTTGACCGAGAAAGCACCATTGGTAGTCAAGGCAAAATCAAGCGATCCTCCCCGACCTGATGATTTGGCAGCTTACGGTAGTCAAAATGAGCATTGCCCGAGACGGACCGAATAGCTCAATTAACCTTTCTGAGTTCCACCCTCCTGTCTCCTGGTCTACAAGGTCACTGACCAGCCAGTTATAGTACGATTTATGCACTGGAGTGACATTAAGTATGCCCGGAGCCCAA
Source organism: Carex parvula (assembly GCA_025461045.1). NCBI lineage: Eukaryota > Viridiplantae > Streptophyta > Magnoliopsida > Poales > Cyperaceae > Carex > Carex parvula. Next base: position 2,062 of record JAJGRW010002859.1, read on the forward strand.
GGCTGTCCATAGACAGCGCACCTATCCCCATTAGTTAGATGCCAGGTGATCATCGGAATTAACTTTTGCCGAAGTCCCATGAGTTGCCTCCAAAATGGCGTGCAGTCGTACACCCTCTTGGAGTGCCACAAGTTACTGCTAGGAATATATTTAGACACCACCACTCTTGGAGTGCCACAAGTTACTTCCGGATCAAATTTTACATTTTTTCAATTTTTTTACTATTTGTTAAGATAGATATAAAATTCAATGGTCTGAATTTGACTAGTTTTTGTAAAATACTTAATAAATAGTAAAAAAATTCAAAAAAATGTAAAATTTGATCTGCAAGCACATTTTATTGTGGAGATCATGTTGGAATTTGGTTATAGAGAGAGAGAGAGAGAGAGATAGACTATGGTGAGTTGTGAAGTAAAATGTCGTTTTACTTCACGCCATATTTTCATTTTGAAAATTCAAACAACTGATCCGAACCGCTCAACATGTTCTCTATATTGAAATGTGTTTGGAGACTAAATTTTATATTTCTTGAAATTTGTTTACTATTTATTAAGCCACTTTGAAATCACTGATCCACTGTGAACAGTAAAATTTCTGGACCACCGGATCAGCGATTTTCAAAGTGGCTTAATAAATAGTAAACAAATTCCAAAAAATGTAAAATTTAGTCTCCAAGCACATTTCAATATAGAGAACATGTTGAGCGGTTCGGATCGGTTGTTTGGATTTTCAAAATGAAAATATGAGCATGAAGTAAAAATGACATCTTACTTCACAACTCACCATAGCCCAGCTCTATATATATATATATATATATATCAGTGTTCTAAATAGCGCGCTATGGCGTTTTTGGACCCTAAACGCTAAGCTATGGCATGAAAATATGCTAATTGCGCTACGGCCGCTATAGCGGTAATAGCGGTCCGCTATAGCGCATAGCGTGTAGCGCGCTATTTGCGCGCTATGCATATTGGGCTTTTTTAGACAATTTATATGGGCTTAAATAAAGATCCATAAAATTTATTTTGTATAGAAAAAAAAAATAGAATGAATCATGATGCTTAAGATATTTTGTATAGAAAAAGATCGATAGTTTATGATATTATATGGATATTTTGAACCATGGACTTTTGTACTAGTTCAATATGAATATTATAATTTCTTAATTAATTTGGTGTTATTTATTGTTCTATGAAACTTTAGATAATGTTAATATATAGTACAAATATATAATATAATTTTTGTAAAAAAAAAACGCTATTTGGAATAGCTTCCGCTATAGCTACGCTATTCGCTATAGCTTTTTTTGTAGCATTCCCGCTATGACGCTATTAACGCTATTTAAAACATTGATATATATATATAATATATATATATATATATATTCATTAATTCATCTAATATGTATATCTAATGCTTCAACGTAGGGCTGGGCAAAATTGCTCAAACTCGTAACTCGCTCATTTACAACTCGAGTCAGTTCCAACTCGAGTTGACTGACTCGTTCAATAAATGAGCTGAGTTTGAGCTTACCCCAACTCGATCATTTATAACTCGAGTTACATAGCATTGGTCACAATAAATCCCAGAAATTATTTTTGTTAAGCTGCTGTACGTATGAAAAATTGCTGGTGCTTATGTACTAAGTTACTGTATGAAAAATTATTGGTGCTTATGTACTATTGTTGTATGGAAAATTGTTGGATACTGATAAATTCTTTTACTAGTAGTATATAATTAACTGGTTAAACGAGTTGTGAGCCAACTCGAGTTGATAACGAGTTGAGTTCGAGTTGGCTCTACAACTCGTTATTACCATCCCAACTTGAGTTGACTCGCTCATTTATTTAATGAGCCGAGTTCGAGTTGGAGGTAACTCACTCAAACTCGACTAATTTACAGCCCTACTTCAACCCTTCAAGTCCATTCAACAACCGTTTATTTTATTCTTTTCCAAAATAAAAAAATAAAAAATAATAATTCAATTACACAACCAATCTAAATTGCGCAAGTTTTGTGACACTCTATTGAATGGCATCACTCATCATAAACGGGGATTTTCTATCATGCATAATGTATTACCTGATTACCTCTCACAAGTACTATATCATGAATTATCTGCATGTATATATGTATTTATATATGTACATGTGTGTATGTGTGTGTATATACACACATGTGTTTGTGTCCGGCTAACATGTTTTTTTTAGAACTTCAACAATATGTTTCTGGCTTTTAAAATCTATTGAATCGGTTTCAATCGATAAAGTCAAACTGTTCAAACCGATCTTCTTAATGAGAATTTCGTTTCTATATAAAAGTTTAAAATTTTCGAGTTCATTTACTATTAAATTAAGCGGTCAAAATATGAATAAAAAATTGTGTGCAGTTTGATATACTATTTTATTAAAAATCTTCATTTTATATATAACATTTACTGAATTACAATGAGATGGAAAAATGTCAAAAAGGACATTTATATTCTTCTCCCCTATAGTCCTACCTACCTCTGGTATAAGTTTATTTTTACTTTCTAGTTCTCCAATTTAATATTTTTGTGATAATTAAGGATGATCATATGCAGATCTCTCCTAGCTTGTTATCCCTTCCGCATTTGTTGCTTTTGTTTTCTTAAATTTATATTGTTTTTTTTAGTTTACTTCTGAAAAAAAAAAATTCCACTTTTCTTTAAACACATCTAGATCTGATTTTCCTTCTTTTGTATAGTACATATCCATACCTTTATTAAGGATCTGTTACAATTATTGTTTTTTTTTAAATAAAACTCTTGAATATTAATTATGCATAATATGACCCTCTCATAATTAGATTTATGTTATTTCGGCGAGGTTTTTTTTTTTTTTTTTTTCGATTAGTGAAGTACCACAATAGGAGACAAAATAATCACAAACATTATACTAATTAACTTAGTCAATAAAACACATTTTAATATAAATATCATGTTGAGCTGTTTGGATTGACGGTTTGAATTTCAAGAACGAAAATAAAAATATAGAATATTATTGGAGTACAAAATCAATAGTGCATTTTAATACGACTCTTAATTAACAGTGGCTGAATAATTGGGAGGGACTTGGAAGTTAACAACAGTCACCTTGAATGGATAGTTAAAAGAATAAGCTACATATGGAGGACATATCAGCAAATGAATCTACCACGTGCAATACCTGACTGAGTTCAATTAGATTGAGTCGTCAGTTTTAAGTTGGCAGGAAACATATCCCAAATTTTACAGACTCTCAGTCAGGTACCTGGGAGGATACGGATTCACGTAGCAACCCCTCCCACTCCCACTCCCACTTCCACTAATGGTCTCTTTTTCTCCTTACTTGCCTCTTTTTTGTTTTCTCTCCTCCCTTTTTCGTGTCTACTCGCTCCGTCGCTAGGTGATATCTACCGTTGCCTAATCAGGAGCTTCCATCCATGGGAACTTTGAAGGTCCTTCTCGTCACCGTTTTCGTTGCTCTCTCCGTCTCCGTTGCTTTTTCGTATGAAGCGAGAGAGGAGGAGACGAGCAAGCTCCCACTGAAAGAGTCGGATCAGGGTTTCAATTTCCCTCTTCTTTCCTTCTTCTCGCCTCTTTCTTTTATATTATATATAGTTGTACACTTTGATTTTTCTAGGTTTCTTGCTAGATTTTTCCAATCTCAAAAAGAGCCGGGTTCACTTAAACCTTAAAAATCACAAAAAAGATAACTAATTTAAGTACCAAAGTAAAGTTACCTATTCTAATAGCACTACTTGAGACTTTAGTACAACAAGTTCTGTGCCTTTTTGGTAACTTATTATTAGGTTTATTCCCAATTACAATTAGATTTGTTCTTAATTTCATAACTAATTCTCCAAAATGTTTAGAGTAGGCAACTTAGAATCATGATTCTCCTAATTAATCTCAAATTAAACGTTTACAAATAGTTCATTTACGCTCCTAATCTCTGTACTGTTTTTCACTTTTAATGTTGAGATGTGAAGAGTCCAGCATAGAGGAGAGGTCAAAGGAGCTCAAGAGCAACGATGAAGCTGCTTCCAAATTGGAAATAAAGACAAATGTAAGTATCAGCACTTAAGTACCTTTAATTAAAAAAAATGTGCAAGCATCTTGGTAGCCACTACCAAGTTTTCAAAAAAAAAAAGAAAAAAGAAAAATGTGTAAGCAACAGAGAAATCAAAGCAAGCACAGAAATGGGCAGAGCCCCACTTGGAGACGGCAAAACTGTAAAAGTTCTTTACTTATTTTATTTATTCATTTAATATGTTGGTGCTTTCCTTTTGTGATATAAAATAGTGGTATGCTCAATAAATCCATTTGGTTGCAAATATTAATTGAATTAATCAAATAATTCTGTCAGTTTATTATGTATGCTAATTTTGAGTATTTTTAATGTGAAATGAAGAAAGTGGATACCGGTAGCCCTCGAGAAATGGGTGGTGCTCAAGGCAAACACTGAGCCATACATACAACTAGTGTCGTCTAAATCGGTGGAGTTGTACAAGACAGCTAAGATCGCTACTGCACCTCATTTTACCAAGTTTCAACAAGTTACTGCTCCACAAGTTCAGGTAGTTAAGCATTGTTTTTTTATAATAGTAAAATTGAAAGAAAAAGTAAATCATTGTGTCATTTACTCTTTGGTACTGCAGAAGGTGAAGAAAATATCAAAGCCATACATTGACCAAGCAGCTGACCTCATTAAAAAGGTACACACTGAGCCATACATACAAATGGTGTCGTCTAAACCAGTGGAGTTGTACAAGACGGCTAAGATCGCTACTGCACCTCATATTACCAAGTTTCAAGAAGTTGCTGCTCCACACATTCAGGTAGTTAAACATTGTTTTTTTTATAATAGTAGAATTGAAAGCAAAAGTAAATCATTGTGTCATTTACTCTTTGGTACTGCAGAAGGTGAAGAAAATATCAAATCCGTACATTAACCAAGCCGCTGACCTCATTAAAAAGGTACACACTGAGCCATACATACAAATGGTGTCGTCTAAACCAGTGGAGCTGTACAAAGCAGCTAAGATCGCTACTGCACCTCATATTACCAAGTTTCAAGAAGTTACTGCTCCACACATTCAGGTAGTGAAACATATTTTTTTATAATAGTCGAATTGAAAGCAAAAGTAGATCATTGTCTCATTTACTCTTTGGTACTATAGAAGGTGAAGAAAATATCGAAGCCGTACATTGACCAAGCCGCTGACCTCATTAAGGTACACACTGAGCCATACATACAAATGGTGTCGTCTAAACCAGTAGAGTTGTATAAGACAGCTAAGATAGCTACTGCACCTCATATTACCAAGTTTCAAGAAGTTACTGCTCCACACATTCAGGTAGTTAAACATTTTTTTATTTTTATATCAGTAGAATTGAAAGCAAAAGTAAATCATTGTGTCATTTACTCTTTGGTACTGTAGAAGGTGAAGAAAATATCAAAGCCGTACATTGACCAAGCCGCTGACCTCATTAAAAAGGTACAAACTGAGCCATACATACAACTGGTGTCGTCTAAATTGGCAGAGTTGTACAAGACAACTAAGATTTCTATTGCACCTCAAATTACCAAGTTTCAAGAAGTTACTTCTCCACACGTTCATGTATTTTTTTTTTTTAAACTTGACAGAAGCTGCCATGGGGATTTTATTAATGAAATTGTAACCTACATCCAAAGTCAATAAAGATAAAAACAGGGCCTCATGGCTATAGTGCCATGCACATAATTGCGTAATCCTTCTATCAAGCAACACAGCCCCAGTGTATCACACTCAAGCAGTTAGTAATAAAAGAAGAAGAAATAAAGACATAACGATACAAAGGAAGAAATAGCGGTATGCAAAATAGTTGGCTGACTAGCAATATTTTAACCATAGCCTCATCTTTTGCACACATCTGACAGCCAATATACGTGTGTCGATCCTTTGTTCCCTAAATATCACCATGTTGCGTTGCTTCCATACGTTCCACGTAGTGCAGAGGAAGTGTGTAGTCCATTTGTTTCGTGACATACCTCCTCTAGATCTAACCATAGCCCAGGATGCGGTCCAGACATCTTCAACAGGCCCACTTAGCTTCATGATTGGTCTTCTTAGAATGTTTGTGACGTGAAACCAAACTGCTGCTGCCTATGGACATAAGTATAGCAAGTGCAAAATGGATCTATTGGGTAGTTTTGACAGAGGATGCATTGCAGGTCATAATTCATTCCTCTTCGTCTCATGATGTCTCTAGTTAGGATCTTCCCTGGAGCATGAAATAAGCAAACATTTTGACCGTTGGAGGGGCCTTACATTTCCATGTGTAAACATACTGCCACCTGATCATGCCACTCCTACACAATGCTTTATAAGCGGATCTTCTGTGTATATGCCAATTTTCCCATCGCCATGTCATCACATCTTTATTCGTACCGAAAACAATAGGAACCGGTGGTGTGCTATTCAGGTCCAGTATCCTCTGTATAGTCCAAGCATTACGTAACGAAATGAGTGGCTGTTGGAGTGCCAGTGTGTTGCCTAAAGCCCGTGGCATCCCTTGCCACGAGTCAAACCAATATGAAATTGAATTGCCATCCCCAACTACCCATGACGTGCTCCACAAAAGCATGAATTTTATCCCTTGTAATTGTCTTTAGAAGAATGAGCCGGTTGCCGTCCAAATCTTTGGTCCTTGCGGTAGAGCCCCTCCTCCTTAGCCCTTCTATTATAACCGTCCACAGACGAGATGACTCAAAATATGCCTTCCACCACCACCGCCATAGGAGCGCGATGTTCGCTAAATTGAGATTTGACACTCCAAGACCTCCCCAACATCTCGGTACTCTAGTAAGAAAAGTGAAGAATCTCCTAAACTCCTTTTGACACTGGCAGTAGCATAAGGGGAGCTAGTTGCCCTGGATAGACGGTGGAAAAGCACCGGGTGCAAGTTTGGATGCGGCTCTCTCCCTGATGAGGAGAACCGGCATTGCCTCAGCCATAGCCGAATCTGAAGCAATGTGAAGCCGAACCCGAGTCTGAATGGTTAGAGGAAGCCAGAGCCAAAGTGAAACCGATGCATGTCACCATCGAGTTGGTGAGTGATATACCTGAGTATTCTCCTCCGATTTGCCCCACAAGAAGAGGCACCTTACTTTTTCTATTCTCTTTATTACCCATGGCGGTAAGCGGAAGCACATCATGTGATGTACCGGTATTGTCGAAATAGCCGATTGCACAAGTTGAAGTCATCTGCCCCTTGAAATGATTTTTCCTTTCCATCCTCCTAATTTCCTTTCAACCCTCTCAATCATCGGCAAAAACAGATCCTTGGTTGGCTTCACTAGTGTCAATGGCATACCTAAATTCGGTACCGGGAATTGAGATCTAGTGCATCCCAACACGGCCTCAACCCATGGCATGTCTTCTCTAGGCACATACCAAGTTTCAATAAGTTAATGCTCCCCATGTTCAGGTAGTTAAACATTGTTTTTTTAATAATAGTAGAATTGAAAGCAAAAGTAAATCATTGTGTCATTTACTCTTTGGTACTGCAGAAGGTGAAGAAAATATCAAAACCGTATATTGACCAAGCCGCTGACCTCATTAAAAAGGTACACACTGAGCCATACATACAACTGGTGTCGTCTAAATCGGTGGAGTTGTACAAGACAGCTAAGTTCGCTCTGAAAAAGAAGCGAGATGCATTGGAGGCCCAATCAATTGTGTCTGAGGACAAAGCACGAGAGCTATCTGCCCAACTGGAATCGGTAAGTAATCTCTTTCACATCCTAAATAGTACAGTGATGTAACGGGTGATTTTTGATGCTATTTACAAATGAGAGAGAGAGAGAGATTGGAGGGAGGGGGGAGTGAGAGACGGAGAAATCAAAATGGCGAAGCTGATCAACTAATGCTTGGGGTTTGGTATAATCTTTGTATGATGATCTTTGATAAGCACATTCAGTGTAACTTAACTTTACGATGTACCTTTACTACCTGATGTAAATATTACGAAGAATTTTTTTTATTAGTTCTCAGAATAATTCATATAAGAAGGGCTATGCTTTGATTGTTTTGTAGTTCAAAGAGACAAACGGAGAGCTGAAGAAAAGGATTCAAAAAACAGAGCGTGCTCTTAAAGCAGCTGAGGTATATATTTCTCTCATTTTTTAGCGAGTCCTGGAATTGACCTTGTTCCTGACCAATAAGAGTACTGTTCCCAGGCATTCACTATTCCTTATTCTACTTGGAAGTAGCTCAGTTATACCAAGGATCAAGGAACATTAATACTCTCTCTCTTCTCATCCTTTCTATCTCTAAATTTGCTACCAGGAGGAGTTAATGAGGGCGCAACTAGAAGCTTCAGCTAAATTGACGCATCGTCATGAGGTCATTTTTTTTAATGTTGAACTTCTCTTGGAGTTATTGTTCTCTTAGAGATAAAACGTCTCTTCTTTTCCTTTTTTTTTTTTTTTTCATTCATGCCTTCTAAATGGATAAATGATATATATAATCGTGTAACATTCATTATCTTGTCATATAATTTTGTTTCATTCTTTAAAATTCTTTAGGTGCATGGTGCATGGTTACCACCTTGGCTAGCAACACAAATGGCCCGTTATATGGTTAATTGCCTATCACTGTTATCTCTTAAAGAATTTAAATTTTTTACAGAAAGCATTGCCTGATTTTAGATTTTTTTTTTTTGTGTGTGTGGTAGGCGGTGATGTCTGCTAAATGGAATGAGCATGTAAAACCTGTGATGGATAGCTTGGCTGTCTGTTACGTTATCCATGTATTTGCTGAAACATTTCTTGTTGCTAGATTGCGATGGTAGCTTGGATGAAGTTTTATATCATATGGGGTAAAATGTAATTAAAACTTCATCAGTAGATTTTGAGGAACTAGTCAAGTAACAAGTACCAATTGTAACATTGAAGAACTTCAAGCAGAACAGGATATGTAATCGGTATATGGTATTGGGGATTGCATCATGCCATCATCTATAGTTATTTTTCCTAATGCTTGCATTGCAATTTCATGGCATGTAAAAGCACAGTTCCAATTCTAATGGTTTATTAGAATTCTCAGCTCATTCAAAACATCAGAGGGGGACCAAAAGATGAATATATATTTTTTTTATTAAAACTGATGATCATGCTTTGATTTTAATTGAAAACGCAAGCTGAAATCAGTTGGAAGTCTCGAGGTGAAATTTCAGTTGATTCGAAGTGAAAGATAAAGTTTGATCTTTTTATTATACTTTTACACGTAAAGTCAGTTTTCATCTGGATATGATGTCTCAGTTTTCAACTGAAAATAAATTAATAAATAAAATTTTAATTTCCAAATTAAAATGAAAAAATTCGATGTATCCATTTAGATGAGGAAATAAATCTGCTGTTATTCCTTGGGAATAACTGGAACCTGTTATTCCAATTCTAACCATTGGTTTTTGTTGAGATTCGTGTATGAGAAACTTACTTCTTTGAGATTTGTGCATGAAAAAATTTGAACGGTTGAGATTGGAATAACAGGTTACTGAAGTCACACAAAAGGATCACAATTTTTTAATATTCTTGTATAATAGGGTGCTTAGTCCTTGATTGAAGGTTAGAAGGTTTAACCATACATAATTCGGACCAGAAATGTAGAGAATAAGCATTACCTCTCCATGCATCTTGTACTGGTTACACTTTCTCTCTCTAAAGTATTGATCCACGGTACCCACCTCTCTCTACAATATGCTTCTCTATGAAGGATACTAGTCGTAATCTTTAAAAAGAATAAATAATTATGGGTACGGAGAAGAAAAGGTTAAAAAAAATAAATTTACAAACACTACAATAGCACAAACTACATAATGATCTCTTGTATGATTCTTTTTTTTTTTTTTTTTGAAAAACTTGGCAGCGGCTGCCAAGGTGAATGTATTAATAATAGGAGAAAAAACATCCATTACATCAGCATTCCCTACTACGAGGGGAGCAATGACTTACATCAACTATAGAAAATTCTTACTACAACCTGAAACTATTATTTTAATAACTCTCAAGTAAGACCTGTTAACAGTGAGCCATCCATTGCTCCATCTCACACCAAATCTTGTCCACCAGTACCTGTGGCGCCATCTTTCGATCTGAAAAAATTCTTGCATTTCTTTGCTTCCACGTCTCCCAACAAGTACAGAGGAACAGAGGAAGGGCCCTTCTGTGCCATTCCCTACCCCGCAGCTTGAGCCTGTTAACCGATGCCTTCCAAGTTGAAAGGAGATCATGTTTGACATTGATGAGCCCAACTCTCACTTTAGCACTTAATAGGAACCAAACATGCACCGCATACGGACATAGAAAGAAAATATGAAAAGCGGACTCTATTGGACAGTTTGTGCACAGGGCGCACTGTAACGAGCACTGCATATGTCGATGTAGCATGTTGTCATGAGTTAGTAGCCTGTTTTTTAGGAGCAGGAAACCGAAAATTCTGACTGTGGGTGGCACTTTTGCATTCCACACCCCCGTGTTTGTGTCGCGCACCATACCGCCCCCCTTAACAGTGGCATACACCGATCTGGCCGTGTAACACCCGTGTGCTTCCCATCTCCAGCGGATTGCATCTGTATCATCCGAAAAAACAATATCTGACACTTCGTCAATGCACTCCGGCGCTATGAAATCAATAGCCTGCACCGCGTCCCGCAAGGAGACATAAGGGTACGACGGCCTATCTGATAGCCGGTGAATGAGAGTTGTTCCTGACCATGAGTCTCTCCAGAAGGAAATCCCTTCTCCTCTGCCAATATCCCAGGTCGTAGACCAATCAAAAAAAGGTCTCAATTTCTGTAGGTGGTTGTAGAAAAAGGATCCTTTGGCCAGCCAAAAATTTGGTCCGTTTGCATGGACCTGATGCCTCCGCAACCTTCTGACAGTGACAGACCAGAGGGCTTCCGGTTCCTCGTAAGGGCGCCACCACCAGCGTAGCAATAGTGAGATGTTCTGTGTATGGAGGTCAATCACTCCCATGCCTCCCCACTTCTTGGGTTGACATACTTCCTCCCAGTTTAGCAGGGAGACACCAACTTTGGCTGTTTCGTTCTTGCCCCATAAGAACCGCCTCCTTATTCGATCTATCCTGTCGATGACCCACTTTGGGAGCAGAAAACAACACATGTAGTAGACCGGTATGGCAGATAACACCGACTTCACCAACTGTAGCCTTCCACCTCTAGATATGAGCTTGCGCTTCCAGCCCTCAAACCGGCTTTCGATTTTGTCAATGATCGGGATGTATAGGTCGCGGTTTGGCCTTTTAACCGTCAGTGGCATCCCCAAGTAAGTAACAGGAAGTTCTTTTTTTGGGCATCCCAGAACCGCTTGTGTCTTGGTCAGGAGCTCCCCATGCAAATTAAAAGGCACAAAGCAACTCTTTGCAAAATTAATACTCAGCCCCGATAGCTTGGAAAAAATTCTGAGTGTGATTTTGAGCACTATGATTGCTTGTAGGTCTTGCTCCACTGTTGCAATTAACGCCGTATCATCGGCATACTGCAATGCCAGAACCGACTCCGGTATTCTTGCCGCAATAGACGTAGGGAGTCTTGTGTTAATCGCTTGCACCATCCGTTGCAATACATCTGCTGCCAATATGAACAACATTGGTGAAAGGGGATCGCCTTGCCGAAGGCCCCTTTTATGCTCGAAGAAGTCAGAAATCTCCCCATTTACTACCACTCTCGAAGTTGAGGTAGTCAGAATTGTTGAAATCCAAGTTATCCACTGTTCAGGGAAACCCCGCCCCCTCATTACTTTGAGCAGAAAAGACCAATGGATTGAATCAAACGCTTTAGTAAAGTCCAACTTAAGAAAAACAGCTTCAGCTCTGGAGACGGTGATTTCATGTAATAACTCTCTGGTGGCAATGAATGATTCCGCGATATGTCGCTTTTTCACAAATGCCGTTTGCTGCGGGGAAATGAGCACATGCAGTTTTGGTCGAAGCCTATTAGAGAGCACTTTTGATATTAGTTTCGGCACTAGGTTAATAATGCTTATTGGCCAGAAGTCTCCAACTCCATCCGGTTGCTCTTTTTTCGGCACAAATACCACATTAGCTTTGTTGATTTCCTTCATCTCCAACTTGTTATGTAAGAAACTGTCAAACACGTTCAGGATTTCCGGCCTTAAAGTAGGCCAGAAGGACTTGATAAATTCGTTGGGAAGTACATCGGGCCCCGAGGCCTTGTTGCTCGCCAGTTGCCGCACCGCAGATTCTATCTCGGTTTCCGTAAAGGGTGCTCGAAGGTCCTCTAGGTGCTCGGCCTGTGGGTAGAGATTCACTGGGTTGAAGTCCAGAACCTCCCCTGGAGTTCCTAGAATACCTTTCATATGGTTGTGAAAAATACCAACAATCTCCTTTTTATCCGAATAGTCCCTCCCATCACTTTGGATCGTGTCAACTACATTCTTCCTAGCTCTGGCCGATGCATACGCGTGGAAGAACCGCGTATTTTTGTCACCATTCCGCAGCTACGTAACCCGTGAGCGCTGCATCCATCTGATCTCTACAACATGAGCTAACTCGAAAGCCCGAGCTCTTATCTTTAATCGGAACTGGAACTCCCTTCTGTCTAGAACCCGCTGCTCCTCTATAGAATCAAAAAAGTGAAGGGCCTTCTTATAGTTTACAAGTTGACTCTCTACCAGTGAAAACCGGTTTAAATGCCACTCTCTGATGGCCTTGTGCACCTTGGCCGTTTTCAGCAAGAAGTCTCCTGCTGCATGTAGTTCTCCTTGTGCCATCCAGACCCTCTGCACTATTTGATGCACTTCTTTATAATTCAGCCAGAATAGATCAAACCGTGGGGGTGGCCGGCTAGTCCTTGACATGGTGCAATTGAGTAAGAGCGGCACATGGTCCGAGACCATCATTTCCAGGGCACTCATTTTAATGTTTGGAAAGGTTAGGCCCCAATGAGGGGATAGAAATATCCGGTCAAGCCGAGCGAAAACCGGCTCCGGCCGCTTGCTACTCCACGTGTAAGCTCTATTTGTTAGGTCCACATCCATTAATTGAAAATCACGTATCATGTCATTAAAAGCACACATGAGAGTGTAGCTTCTCATGTCGGCCGACCGGTCCACATACCAACGGACCATATTAAAATCCCCAAGTAGAGCCCACGGCGTAGTCACCATAGCCCGGATGAACCTCATTTCCTCAATGAAAGCGAACTTTTGGGCATCTTCGTTAGGGCCATACACATTTGTTACTAGGAACATCCATCCCGAAGCCTCTTGGAGGAGGAGCACCGAAAGAGTGTGTTTAGAACCCCAGCTGTTGACAAGGCGGTAATTTTTTTTCCAAGCGATTAGCAGCCCTCCCTTTGTGTTATTAGCAAAAATCATAGCACAGTTCTTATCAAAAAAGGAAGGAAGGACTCGGTGCACATATTGCAAATCAAGTGTATTCCATTTAACCTCTTGCATACAACACACCTCACATCTCGAGGTTCGGACAACGTTTCGAACTACATCACATTTATTTAAATCCCCTAATCCTCTCACATTCCAACATAGAATTTTCAATTTTTTTGTACTCATAATAACTCTGTTTAAACAACAACAACAGCTGACAATTGTAGACAATCAACTCAGCAGTCCTCTCCCTCCTCCTCCGACTCCATGTCATCATCCGAAACCAACCGAATAGGATCCTCGGCCGCATCTTGTCCACTTGGTTGTATGGTTCGGTCTAAGTTGTCATCATGAACTGTTTGTAGCACCTCACTTGTGGGGACCCCAATTAGCTGAGCTATGTCAGCACATAACGCATATGGGACATTGATCTTATAAAAACCATCTGGTGCCAGGTTGCAGCCTGTTTGGTCTGGCCCGCCACCACTCCTAGAGGTGCCGGCCCTGTGTGTCGAGGGTCCTGAGAACCGGCCGTGTGTGGCACCCTATTTGCCAAAGGCCCTGAGGTGCGGCCTGCTACTGGAGACGCGGTCCGGGTTGCGGAGGGCTGCAGCGGCAGCGTTTGTGAGGGGGCCCCAGGTGAGGCCTGAGGTGGTTGCAAAGGCCCTTCAGATGTGGGGGAACCGGCCTGCAATATTTTTCTTTTTGAAGGCCCAGGAGCTGAACTTTGGGCCCTATTAGATTTCCTTTTAACTCTTATTGACTTCCTGAAATCAGCTAAGGAGGTAAACGGGTCGGAAGACCCTCTACTGCCAGCGGACCCGTTGGGGCTAAGTGGGCCCCTGACTGCCATTTCTCGTGATTCCCCCACGGGAACCTGTTGCGTACTAGGAAACTTGGGAGACAAAACATTTCCTCCTGAGTGCAACTCGCGTGCCGACCCAGTTTCCAATGCATTCTGAGTTGACATAGGTACTGTGGCGTGTTCGGAGGAAAGAAGCCGTTGGGCATTGTTCTGAGTTGACACAGGTACTGTTGCGTGTTCTGAGTTTCCCTCCAGTTGGCTTCCTCTTGGCAGTATTCTCACTGACCCCCGATCCTCTGTGGCTGCTCCTGCCGACCGGGTGGTCCTGTGGGTCGTTACCCTCTATCGGTGACCAGCTGCACCCCCACTAGGACCCACGAAAATTGGTGTGATTCTTCTCAAGGTTTGCACCAAAGCTGAAGCACCTTTTTTCTGACTTTCTGGAGCCCCATCTCTCGGATTTTCTGTGGTCTGTGAACCTTGTGAGCATGCCACTTCCTTTTCCTTGTCCTCAGGTGTGGCCCGGCCATGTGGTCCTTCGTGTTGCCGGGCTGGCGCCACCTGAGAAGGTGCGGCATTCTCCCCCGGGCCACCATCAGCCTCTACCAGGTGCCGAACTTCAATAGGTATAGTTGATAGTTCTTTGCCATGACATAGCTGACGGATAGCTTGGCGGGAAACTTCAACCATCTGGGAGGCTTCATGAAGTTCCTTTTCCTCATCAGTGTCCGGGGGGGAAGGTGTAGGAGATTGCTCCGGCAGCCTAGGTCCCTTATAACTTGGGGGGACCGGGGGTAGGTCCTTTGCCGTATAGAGTGCCGTACGCTTCCATTTTAAGGGCTGTATCCAAATTGTGTGAACAAGGCCTCCGTCATGCAAGGTAACATGGTGAGGGATATACTTGAGGTCATCTACCCCCACCACTGCCCACCAAGCCGACAGGTTGGATGGATTCTCTTGCCCTATGGTGCCTAAGAAAACCCCAAACTTGCTTACCGCATCTCGCATCGCCTTTTCCCGCCACAGGTGGCCAGGAGCATTGTGAAGACTAAGAAGCACCTTGTATTCAGGAATGGCAATGGAGGCATCAAGGTGGGGTGTCCACTGTTGAAAACTGAAACCACCCTCATCCCAAGCATCAACAGGAGTTGCATGGATGAAGGTTTCTGGTGCTAAACCGACGGGCAGGGTGATGAGGAAGCGTGAACCCGGTAGGTTGCTGACCCGGATTTCGGCCCTGGTAACCAGATTCGTTCTTACTGCCATATCGGCCACATTGTCACAACTTAGCTCCCAAGGCATGCCATGATCTGCCTGAAGGACTACTCCCCTTAGTTGTAGTTTATCTAGTTCGGCAAAGTACTCATCGTCTCTTTCAAAGAAGCAATGTACTGTTTTTGGTCGACCCTCGGGCATTTCCGGCGCAGCATAGGGGTACGAGTCAGTGAGTAACTCGTCAAACCCAGGTTCTTCGCGAGAGGGCGGTTTGGGCTGGTCTGACCTTCCCGGCGCAGTTTGTGTAGTGGCAGCCGGCCTTGGTTGAGGCTGCACAGCAGACCGTCGACATTGCAACCCCACATGCCCGTACTGCCAGCATTTGCCGCATCTCTTCTGGTTACGACACATGGCTAGTGTGTGCCCCTTGCGACAACAACGAAAGCAGCGTCCCCGCCACTCCGGAAAGCGGGTGGACGGCGGGAATCGCAGGTGCGACGGACTGTGGGGTGACACGTAGTAGTTAGTGCCGGGGGGGGGGTGGGTGGGGTAGGGGGCCGAGTCGGTGGAGGGGTAGTGTTTGGTGAAGTGTGTGGTGGGTTAGTGGGGGGTGATCGTCGCTGCAGGACTTGAGCATAGGTGGGACGGTCAGAGTACGGGCGGTAGGGGCAGACGGCTGGGGTGTTGTCGGTGGAGGACCTCCAGTTGTCCGGAAAACGGCGCCGCCTTTGCACCTGTCTCCATTCGCCATTCGGGTCTACATTCGCCATTCTCTTGTACAATTGGAATTTAAAGAAACAGGATCTCTCTCTGTATGATTCTTTCTATTGAATAAATAGTCCATGTTCTTTCTTTCAGGTTTTTTTTATTGTTACAACTAATTTTGTAAGAATATTGTATATAAGGAGAATTACAACCTATTAAGGAAGTTACAGTACAAACTACATAATGCTGAAATGTTTTAATAGCTATT
>JAJGRW010002860.1:0-21075 GCA_025461045.1 Carex parvula
TAACCCAATTTTCTCATAAAAATCTTATAATACTTACACCACAGGTCCCGATCCCCTAAAGTACCCAAAATTTTGAGTTTAGATCCGGACCGTCCAAGGGAATGCATGGGGCCCCCTTTAATATTTGTGCCAGTGCAGATTGAACGGTCCGGATCCAAACTCAAAATTTGAGTTACTTTACGGGCTCCAAATTCTGTACACCACTGCATAACAGAAAAAAATCTTTTACACCTATCAGAATTAAAGGGTTCTGTTGCTAAATTGTGCCTCCACACGCTTTCACTTTGTAAAAGCTACAAAAGAACCTAAAACCCAAATGATAAACCAAACTGTGAAATACAATTTATAGCACTTCCTTCACATGCTTGTAAAAATATTATTCCAGCTGTCTTCATGACATCTTCGGTTTTACTTTTCTCATTTGAATTAACATTTTTTAATTATTATTTTTTTAAAATGTAGAGGTATGAGCATGCAAAAATAGTAACTGAATCCTCATTTGAATATTAGGAATATTTCTTAATTTTTTATCTTCAAAAGTTGCTCAATTTTAAACTCCATGAATAGATCAACGGCAGTTCTGCATGTTTTAAACTGTGAGGGGACTATATATATTTACTTTAGGATATCACAACTTTGTAGCATTTGAAAAATATCAATGGTATTTAGGTTTGAACATCATCTTCACTTAAACTAACCTTCACATGAACATTGATGTGACTGATCTCAGCGACGCCACTCATCTTATCTAACTGCTGTTCAAGGTATTCTGCAACGCTTCAGCTGGAGACGTACTATCCTGTCTTTGCAACTCCTACTGTCGACTCTACTGAACTCATTGTGCAGCTTAAGGCAACATGAGCAAGTGCAAGATTAGTTTTAGCTGTGTTGTGAAAACTAATTCAAATTTTCATTTCTTTATGTAAATAACAAGAGCTGACCTTGGGACTTGTCACTTGTTCGAAACTTTTAGTTATTTGATGTAAATGACAAGAGGTTACCCTCCCAAAAATAAAAACGTCCTTTCTTGAAATTACATTATAATTTATAGCTAATGGACTAACAATCATCTTTTTTTTTTTTAAATGCTTTTACATGGGTTCAACCGTTGCAGGAGTTGCTCATTTTATGTAATAGGTTATGCTAAATGCTCTGAGTAGGGGTGTCAATAACACCCTTTACTCATTATCCAACCCGTATCATATCCGAAAATACAGATGAGGATAAGAATTTTTTTTTCATTAGCTTATAGGGTACGTGTAATGATTTTTTTTCGTTATCTTACCTGTTATCTAACAAGATAATTTTTAAAATAAAATTATATATAGATATATATTTGTATGAAGTAATACATGATACAATAAAGTTTTGTATTTTACTAAATTTTCATAATACAAATTAGTTGTATTATTATTATATTTCTTTTTTTTTTTTTGAAATTTTTTTATAGAAAGCATACAATTGAGATGTCAATGGTACTTTTTTATCTGTTTTTCCGACCATACGTACGAAAAAAACGAATAAGGATAAAGATTTTTTTCGTTATCATAACGGGTACGAGTATGAAAATGCCACCACCTGACCCTATATCATACCTGTTGACACCCCTAGCTCTGAGGAATTCGTATCCTCTGCATTAACTCAAATTTTGAGTTAAGATCTGAATCGTCCTATTGAGATCCGCACTAATATAAAGTGCACGTGCTTATAGGAGTGGACAGGATTGTCCGAATTCTGATCGTACGGTTCATAAATTAACTCAAACGGCGTTAATGCAGAGGATACGTATTAGCTCTGAGAACGAATACATATACTTTCAATTAAAATGTGCCTTGCATAGAATTGACAAAGAAAAGGAAAGCATGAATGTAATTGATAAGCGGAAGCGCAATATATACTGCTTCCTTCCCTCTCCTCATCTATTGTGGAATAATAATTAGAACCAATCCGGACAGAGCGACAGGCAGCTTTGAAATTTGTTCAATTACCTTCTCTTCTTTATACTCTTCTCCATTTTTTTCATTTTTCTTTTTCTGATTTGTTTTCTTCATTTTATTAATTTTTTTATTGTATTTTAAAGTTCATATAACTCATTATCTGAGAAGTATTCGTTTGTATCCGTATTGTGGGATTTTCTGCTCCGTTTCCGTATCCATATCCATATATGTTTAAGGTGGATTTGATTTTACATTTTGACATCCGTTTACTATCCGTGTTCGTATTTATATCTGCTCACTAAAATATGGTATTATCTGCTCCGAATCCGCTCCGTTTTCATCCCCCCTAATGAACAAGCATTTAAAAGGCCCAAAAAGTGTGAAATAAAAGACTAATTTCATGAAATATAATAACTGCCTTCATATATGCTTAATTGTTATGGGATTTAGGCCCATAATCGGTCCAAAAAGCCTAGCCCAAGGAAGCTCACTTCTTATCACCGTTTGTTACATGCCGATGGCAAATCTTTAGCATCATTTTTTTCTTAAAATAAAAATTTATGTTAATTTCTCTTGTATGTTATGCAGAAAATTTTTTAGCAGAGATAAATAATATATTAATTAAAAATCATACAATTATCATTTAAAAATATATATCATTTTATAAATTACAAGAGAAATTAACAACAAGAGAAATTTTTAGCATCCGATTCATTCCACCAACTAATTTACAACACCCAGTCAGTCAGTCTGTCAGAATAGGTGGATGGATTCCATTAAAAGTAAAATAAATCTAAAACCTACATTCTTGTGCCTCCATGCCTCTCCTTTTTTTTATTTTAGAAGCTATAAAAGATTGGCCAAAATGTGGGATCCCAAATTACATAAACCTAAAACCCAAATGATAAACCAAAGCTGTGAAAAGAAACTGATATAGTTGTAGAGGTATGAGCATGAAATAGTAGAGGTAACTAAATCCTATTTTGATATTAGGAACTAGAGTGGAAAAAACGTGCTGTGCCGTGCCGTGCCATGACTAACACACCGTGACTTTGGTCTCGTGCCGTGCCGTGATCAAGTTAATTTTTCACGTGCCGTGCCGTGACCAAAATGTCAAGGGGTTGTCGAGGCACGCGAATGGTAACGCCACGTGAGTCACGCCGTGCCTAAACGTGCCGTGACCATACGTGACTCGCGTGGCTCGCGTGACCATTTAATCATAATTTATGTTAGTTTATTCAAGATTCACCATTAAATCAATATCTAATTGTCCTAAATACACGTGACTCACATGACTACGTGCCGTGCCGTGCATGACTAAATCTTTCACGTGCCGTGCCATGCCAAAGTTTCAAAAGATGAGAACGGCACGCTAATGGTCACACAGGACGCAAGTCACGGCACGTAACTGACACGCGTGCCGTGCTGTTCCGTGCCGTAACCGTACCGTTTCGTGATGGAGCCGGCTCGCCGTGCCATTTTTCCCACTCTATTAGGAACACTTTAATTTTTGTTTTCAAGTTGCTCAATTTAAACCATGAATAGATCAACGGTGTTTTAAGCTGAGAGGGGACGATATATCAATTCGGTACCTATTTAGATATAGGAGGGTTTTTTTGAGATTCGTGCAAAATTGAAATGGACGACTCAGATCTCATTGTTACACTGGATCTGAATCTCCACCGCCTGTACAATAATACTATTTTCTAAAGAAGTAAATGTTGCAACATATCTACCCAGCAAAAAGATTAACAACTATTCCTAAAAGAAGAACGAAAAAAAAAGGATGCCATTACTAAATTGAATGCTCATATCCTACAATTGCGATAGCTACCAAATTAAGACAAGGATTTAGCACCTGCAGCCTACACAAACCTAATTTCCAAGAAACCCAGATGTTAGTCCCACCAGGCTGATAATATACATTGTTCTATACAAGAGAGGCAAAATGGGGGTTTTCACCTAGTGGGGAAAACAAAAAAACAACAACTTCTCCCACTGGTAAAACTAAAATCTCATGGATGCATGTAATTACAGCTGGCACCCTTCTTACAATACCCACTCTCATAGAATTTACATATTCCCCTCTGATACCCCTGGCCTCTAGAAGGTTGCGGTTGCGGCCTTGAATGGGACCCACCTCCATGCCAGTTAGACCTGTTCCATTGACTAGCCCAGTCAACACCACCACCAGTTTCCCAGTTTGACTGTGTAGTATTCCCGAGAGCAAGTGTCGTGCCCCAACTAGCATTTGGATCAGTAGCCACCTCCTTTCGTGCTTCAGGTATGGTAG
Organism: Carex parvula; assembly: GCA_025461045.1. NCBI lineage: Eukaryota > Viridiplantae > Streptophyta > Magnoliopsida > Poales > Cyperaceae > Carex > Carex parvula. Next base: position 4,231 of record JAJGRW010002860.1, read on the forward strand.
TTGAATTTGGATTCGGATGAGCATGAGCATAGAGCATGAGCATGCGGTGCTGGTGTAACTGTATGGTGTGGTGCAGGTGCAGGTGGGCCCCAGCCTGACCTGATGTTTGCTGCCCCATCAATGTTATTTGAGCTGGCATGAATGGCCTCTGCCCAACTATTGTATGGTTTCGGTTTAGACTGGGATGAAGTTGGACTAGTGACTGAGCCTGAGAGTGTGCTCCATGTGACTCCAGTGTTTGCCTGAGTTGATTTAGGACTCATACTCCCATGCATTGTTATGCTGCTCCTAGTGATACCAGTATTAGGCGAAGCTGATGTGCCATGACTTGTGTCAACAGGACCCACGTTCCAGGAAATGCCAGTACTTACAGCAGTAGTGTCAATGCCTCCTTTGAGTGTAGCATTACTCCAAGGAACCCCAGTATTGACTGACGATGGGGCCATATCACCGGTGCCTATGCTTCCCTGTAATGTTGTGTTTAAGTCCATGTAGGTTGTTCTCTCCAGTACTACACTCGACTCAGGGTTTGTGGCAACTGCTCTTTGGTGAGCGCCTGACATGAATATAGATTCAGCTACATGACCTGACAAAAGTGTAGAATTTAGATGCATGTTTAACATATACATAGACACTTGTGTGTAGTATGAGACCCTGTATAGATCTCAAGATTAACACAGTTTAATGCATTATGCATGTGAAATGCTACTGACCCGTCATATGAGTAAATAATAGAGTACCATACCGAAGTTCAATACAACATGTGTGGTAAAGCTTGAACTGTACCACAACATATTATAAGAGATTTTTTTAGGGTATGATGACATACCAAATATGAAAAAAGGCATTTTTAATAGATTCTAATGGTACCTGATGTGGAGATGCCATCAACGCCCAGTCTGGAAGTTTTGGTGGCAAGTGGGGTAGGAGATGGGAGTGACCAATCTGCCCCAATTGGATCCCCCAATTTGTCCCAGCTGTTGGTTCGCATCGGATCAGTTTGTAGAAACAGCACTTCCCCTCCAGTGGTGGTTGCCTTTGTTTCTTTCTGAACCGCTAGAGCTGATTTTCTTTCCAGGGAACAGTCTGCTGTTTCCTGTAAAGCGACTCCATCAACAGGCGTAACACTCAAATCAAGTACCCCATGCCCAACCATCGGTCTCTCTTCTCTATCACTTAAACGGGATTTCTTTTTTACAGCTTCCATGCGCGCTATGAAATCACCATCTTCTAGATCTTCATCAGCTACTCTAGAGAGAGAAAGTAGGATGTCAGCAGGAGAGAGACAGTCTGATGGGTAGGATGTGCCTGTATCGAGGGAGGTTGTCGTGGGATCAGGTACCCAGGTCTCAACACCAGTACTCTCGTGCACTTGCACTTCTGGCCAAGACTCATCAGGTGCATCATCAGGTTCAGCCACCGGGCTGTCAGAGTTTGGTGGGGTCGGGCTGGGGTACTCATTCTCCGACTGTTGGTTTTTTCTCCTTCTCTGGGCTATCGTTATCTAACAAAGTTGGGGCCGTGGTTGTGGTTGCAGCTGTGATTGTGGCTGTGACCGGGGCTGTGGAGGTGGAGGTGGGCGTGGGAGTGTGTGTGGGTGTGGGAGTGTGTGTGGGTGTGAGTGTGAGTGTCGATGTGGGTGTCGAAATGGGATTGGCAGCAGGAGTGGGAGTGGAGGTTGGAGCAGTGCTGGGAGCAATTGAATCAGCATTGTTCAAGGAAGTGACAACCTGCTCAATTTGTTTTTCATCTACCTTTGAATTCACTGTTTCTTCTACTTTATTGGTATTGGGACCTGATTCTGGTGCCGGTACAGATGCGGTAGAGGGACTGGGACTGCTTTTTAACTCGGTCTTTTCAGCAGAGGAAGCTGGTGCACTAGTATTTTGAGAACCATGGGCTGTAACAGAGCTGGGAGTGGGAGCGGGAACACTGACAGATGGGACCACTGTTTTGTCTTTCAAATTGTTTCGGGACTGTTGGCTTGAACTACCCAAATTAGACTTTGTCGGGCTCCATATACTTCCATATTCCTTTATACTATTTGAGATATTGTTTGCTTGAGCCACCTTACCAGAATCATGAACATTTGCACCCGCCAAAGAGGTACAGACTTGGGCCTGGGTTTGGTTATTGCTCGGCAATTTGGCACTATTTGCAGTTGAAGACCCTGTATTGCTTGCATTTGCATTTGCATTTGCACTACTACCACCAGGTACTGTTAAAGGGTTGGTTGGATTAGTTTCAGCCGAGACCTTGAGGTTTTTCGGTAGAATGTCTGATAATAGTAAAGAGTTGTCTTCACTATCTATCATTAACCAAACCTTCAGTGTAGGAGGGAAGTAACTCGACCACTTTCCTAACTGTTGTAAAGAAAATGGGCCCTGAATGTTTCCCGTGGGGTCCCTATAATGCCACACCTTTTCACCACCCGCAGCTTCTGATGATGCTGCAGCTTCAGGTGGTACGCCGAATTGTGGTCCAGAATTAGAACCTGTACCTATTTCACCATTATTTTTAGATTGCTTGGCACTTGTTGACCCAGAGGGATCCTTTGCCTCCCGTCCCCTTCTTCTAGAACCACCCTTGTTTCTTCCCCCGTCTATTCATGTAGATTTTTACGGAGCATTGGTTAGAAAAAGAATATAGATAGATAACAAGGGAAAAATTGAAAAATTACGGATGTTTACCAGGCTTGTGCATCTCGGCAGTTGATACATCTCCAGATTTATAGGCGGGGTCCATCTGTGGGTCACTGTGCACAATAGGGACTTCATTCAATCGACGTTCTTTTTCCTCAGGAGTGTTTAACGCCTGAAGTTTTTCAACACACTCCCTGAGCGTATATTTTGGTTAAGGGCCACAAATTTATCAAATACAACAATGATTGATAAAACAGATTAGAAAATATATATACATATAAAATAAAATAAAATGGTAATTAAAGAGGATATTCTTTTCTGCGGCCAGTTTCACTGGCACGATCCCGCAGGTGGCTTAATCGCTGCTTCTCAATCTCTATCAGCTGGCAGACAAAAAAAGGAAATGTTAGATATTAACTTAAATGACAAAACCTCTCAAATGGGGAAAACAATTATCGAAAGACTACTTTAGAAATAATTTATTTTATTTCATTAAGTTAGACATCAAATATTTCTTATTAAGGATTGAATTGTGTAAATTGAGTAAACCTTGGTACTTCAACCCCTACTTATATCAAAGAATGGCGCCATAATTGATTGTTTCAACCATGCCTACATTTAGTCCAGTGCTTATGCAAGACACAATACACAGAACCAATACCACCACAGCAACATACAGATCCAGATTTATAGTTGCAATATACCAAAATACTAGGGTTTCAATGTGTCTCTTGCTTTTCGGAAGGACAAAGGAAAGTTGGCTGAATCATCATAAAAGAGCTGAGAGCAGGTACTAGGAGTAGAACTAGGGTGTTCATAAGCACACCAAGCTTGGTGAGCTTAACCCCAAACCTATAGGATTGACTTCAAATGACGAATCCAAACCGTTGAAACTGATCTATTTCACGAGTGATGCGTTTACGTGCAACATTTATAATTTTCGAGTTAATTTAGTATAAAGTCAAACGGTCAAAAAAAAAAAGGTTTATGAATTCATTTTGATAATTCATTTTTCATCATATTTTGACACTCGACTTAATAATAAATTAATTAAAAATATTCTGCATGTAAACATCACTCGTAAAGTAGATCGGTTTCAACCGTCTAAATTCGTCGTTTGAAGTCAATCCGTTAGGTTTTGGGGCTAAGCTCACCAAAGGGCTTGGTGAGCTTAAGAACACCCTAGTACTACTCCAGGTACAAGGGTGTGTCTTAACCCAAATTATATATTTTACTGGTAATTTACATTGTTCTGATCAGCCAGTCAAAGCTGATGAGTTAATCTAGTTGTCCAAGTCCGAGTCCAGTCCATAGTCCGAGTCCAAACACAAGTTCTGGTCCAGCTGTTCGGACTCTCTCCAATTCGGGTTGTCTATTTACGGGTTTATATTTTAGGAAGTTAGAATTTAGAATCAGCATGTTGCTGGAAATAGAGTAGTAGTTATTTAAGGAAAGTTTAAATTGGTTAGTCCAATTTTAGAGTCCTAAACGTGGGATGTAATGGTAGTGGGCAGTTTTGTATTATGTCTATATATATGAGAAAATCAGAAAACGATGTGATTAGAGAGCATCACAAAAAAACTTCTGTGTCTTATTTGCTTGTTCCTTCTTTTATTCTTTCAATCCGTGAGTGTGTGCATAATTGGAGAAATCGGCCTTAAGAGAGATCCAACATTTGGTATCAGAGCCAGGTTGTCAAAGCAATGGCCGGTGATGAAGGAGATCAATCTAAGACGCTTGCAGTCGTCAAACCGACGGCACGAGGAGCCTCAATCCCGATCCAATATCCAACGTTAAGCGAAACGAACTACGGCATATGGGCTGTCAAGATGAAGATAATCTTGCGTTCGCTAGGAGTATGGTCAGTGATCGAAGGTGGAGACACAGACGACGACAAAGATCAAGGCGCCATGGTAGCCATTTCTCAAGCCGTGCCAGATGACGTGATGATGGCAATCGCGGAGAAGCAAACGGCAAAGGAGGCTTGGGACGCACTCAGGGAGATGCGGGTTGGTGAAGATCGCGTCAAGAAGGCACGCGTACAGGTGCTGAAACGGCAACTGAACAAGTTACACATGGAGGATTCAGAGACAATAAACGAGTTTTCCATGAAGCTTACCACGCTGGTGGGTGAGATCCGCTCGCTGGGCACGAAGCTCGACGACAGCGAAGTTGTTGAAAAACTGTTCAGCGCAGTTCCAGACAGATTTCTCCAAATTATCGGAACAATCGAGCAGTTTGGCGATATTGAGAACATGTCGGTCTCAGAAGCAATCGGCCGCCTCAGAACCTTTGAGGAAGGACTTAAAGGACGAGTACACACAAAGGGCGGTGGAGAACAGCTACTTCTTACCCAAGCCGAGTGGGAGGCAAGATGCTCAAAGGGAAAGAAAGATGAAGGTTTCAGCAGCACCAAAAGAGGAGGACGTCACGGGAGAGGTCGTGGCCGCGGGCGTGGATATGGTGGAGGTCGAGGAAATGGTGAACGCACTAACGAAGACCGAAAGCCACGCAACTTCGACAAATCCAAGGTTAAGTGTTTCAATTGTAATGAATATGGACACTTCGCAAAAGATTGTCCCAAGCCAAACCGAAGAGAGAGGACCAATCTTGTTACAACACAAACCGATGATGAACCGGCACTATTGATGGCTGAAACTTGTGTTCTCAGCCACGCAATACAGAATGAACAGGTGTTACTACACGAAGACAAGGTGGTGCCAAAGATTAACAGCACCCAAGACAAGGCTTGGTATTTAGATACCGGCGCAAGTAACCACATGACCGGTTGTATCGAAAAATTTACTGAAATTGACACGACCATTAAAGGGTCAGTCAAATTTGGAGATGGCTCGGCTGTAGAAATACAAGGAAGAGGTTCGGTTTTATTTGAATGCTTCACAGGTGAACATCGTATACTTACTAATGTCTATTACATCCCGATGTTGAAGAGCAACATAATTAGCCTTGGTCAGTTAGATGAGAACGGATGCAAGGTTGTGATCGAAGGAGGAGCAATGTCTATCTTGGACAGATCACAAAGGCTACTAGCAAAAGTGAGCAGGTCAAGGAACCGGTTATATGTATTGAACATCGCACCAGCTCTACCCGAATGCCTTCTGGCAAGGAGCAAAGAAGAAGCGTGGCGCTGGCATGCAAGATACGGGCATGTGAACTTTCATGCCTTGAAGATTCTAAGTCAGAAACAGATGGTGCATGGCCTACCCGTAATCGAGCATGAGGACCGCATCTGTGATGGTTGCTTGATTGGAAAGCAACACCGAAATCCATTTCCAGCAGTGGCAAAATTCCGAGCAGAATCACCTCTTGAACTGTGGCATGGAGATTTGTGCGGGCCAATAACTCCTGCTACACACGGAGGCAAGCGCTATTTTCTGCTGTTGGTTGATGATTGTACTAGATTCATGTGGCAGGTGCTGATCCGAAACAAAGACGAAGCATTTGAGGCATTCAAGAAGATCAAAGCATCAGCAGAAATGGAGAAAAACAGCAAGCTGAAGGCTTTTCGCACAGATCGTGGCGGCGAATTCACCTCAAATGAGTTCAAGAATTACTGCGAGCTGCTGGGAATTAGGCGTTACCTCACGGCGCCTTATTCTCCTCAGCAGAACGGAGTAGTCGAACGAAGAAATCAGACGGTGGTCGGCATGGCAAGGAGCTTGTTGAAAAGCAAGGGAGTCCCAGGCGAATTTTGGGGAGAAGCGGTATCAACTGCCGTGTATCTCCTAAATAGAGCACCAACAAAGAGCGTTGTCGGCAAAACTCCCTATGAAGCATACTATGACCGCAAGCCAAGTGTTGATCATTTTCGTATTTTCGGATGCCTTGCACACGTAAAAGTAGTTACACCGCACCTTTCGAAGTTGGCAGATCGTAGCAAGCAAATGGTGTTCATTGGTTATGATATGAATACGAAAGGCTATCGAATGTTCGATCCAGCGACAAGACGAGTTGTGGTGACACGAGATGCAGTGTTCGAGGAGGAGAAGAAGTGGGAATGGAGCAGAAATCCAGCAGCAGAGACACAACCGGTTGCAGACTCGTTTACAGTTCATTACCTTCCTATTCCGAGTTCATCCGACACGAAAAGGCAAGGAGACGAGTTCGGGGAACGCGACTCTGATGCAGATTTCTCACATCCGGTTCATTCCCTACCTAATGAGCAAGACCAGCAACTAACACCAATGACAAGCATGAGATCCAGAGCCCCCGATTCAAGTACACCACACACTCCAGATGCAACTTTTGATGGTTCAGCCTCAACCGAAATACTGCAGCCTACAACATCCGAAGGGAGTTTATTACAAGGACCACGAGGTGAGCGTGATATCAAAAGCTTGTACGATTCAACATTCCCAATAGAGTTGCAGTATTCGGGTCTGTGCTTACTAGGAGAAGAGGAGCCGTCAAATTTCGAAGAAGCCAAGGCAGATCCGATGTGGAGAAGAGCAATGGAGGAGGAAATTTCCTCTATTCGAAAAAATGAAACTTGGAAGCTCGTTCCATTACCCGACAGCCACAAACCTATAGGTCTAAAGTGGGTTTACAAGCTAAAGAAGGACACTCAAGGTAGAATTGTGAAGCACAAGGCGAGATTAGTGGCAAAGGGGTACGTTCAACGACAAGGCATAGACTTTGATGAAGTTTTCGCCCCTGTTGCTCGGCTAGAGACAGTACGTTTGCTGATTTCTATTGCGGCACATGAAGGATGGGAGGTGCATCATATGGATGTGAAGTCAGCCTTCCTCAACGGTGATTTGGAAGAGGAAGTGTATGTCATTCAACCGCCGGGATTTGAAATAAAAGGAGAAGAGCACAAGGTGTTAAAACTGCACAAGGCATTGTACGGCTTGCGTCAAGCACCTAGAGCTTGGAATTCAAAACTGGACAAGTCATTGAGGACACTCGGTTTTGAGAGGTGTTCATTAGAGCATGCCGTGTACAAGAGAAACCAAGGAAAAGGGAATTTGATAGTTGGAGTTTACGTGGATGATCTAATCATCACTGGAGAGTGTATCCAAGACATAAACAAGTTCAAATCTCAGATGAAGAAGTTGTTTAGTATGAGCGACCTTGGGTTACTCAGCTATTACTTGGGAATTGAAGTTTGTCAGAGTTCTAAGAAGATCACACTCAACCAGTCCGCATATGCAACAAAGGTGTTAGACAAATGCGGCATGAAGGATTGCAACCCAACGCAGATTCCGATGGAACCACGTCTTAAATTGAGCAAAGAAAGCACAAATCCTCCTGTAGATAAAACATTGTACCGAAGCTTAGTCGGCAGCTTGAGATACCTACTACACACGCGTCCGGATTTGGCATTTTCAGTTGGCATGGTGAGTAGATACATGGAAAAGCCCACGACAGAGCACATGGCTGCAGTAAAACACATATTGCGGTACGTGAAAGGTACTTTGAACCTCGGTTGCGTTTATGAGAAGAAGGAAGGAAGCTTGGAGCTGATCGGTTACTCTGATAGTGATCTGGCCGGTGATACTGATGACCGGAAGAGCACTACAGGTGTAATATTCTTCCTTGGGTCAAACCCGGTTAGTTGGAGCTCGCAAAAACAGAAGGTGGTTGCGCTATCTTCCTGTGAAGCGGAGTACATCGCTGCCTGTGCAGCAGCATGTCAAGGAGTGTGGCTGGGACGATTGTTGGCTGATGTATTGAAGACAGAAGTTAAGAAAGTAGTCTTGAAGATTGATAATCAGTCCGCAATTTCGTTAAGTAAAAATCCAGTCCACCATGAGAGGAGCAAACACATCGACACCCGATTCCATTACATAAGAGATTGTATTGAATCAGGGATGATAGAGGTACAACATGTCTGTACAGAAGAACAGCCGGCTGACATTCTAACTAAGTCACTTGCAAGACCGAAATTCTTGGAGATTAGAGAAAGAATTGGTGTGCGGATCGTCAGTGGAGGACAACAAGCTTAAGGGGGAGATTGATGAGTTAATCTAGTTGTCCAAGTCCGAGTCCAGTCCATAGTCCGAGTCCAAACACAAGTTCTGGTCCAGCTGTTCGGACTCTCTCCAATTCGGGTTGTCTATTTACGGGTTTATATTTTAGGAAGTTAGAATTTAGAATCAGCATGTTGCTGGAAATAGAGTAGTAGTTATTTAAGGAAAGTTTAAATTGGTTAGTCCAATTTTAGAGTCCTAAACGTGGGATGTAATGGTAGTGGGCAGTTTTGTATTATGTCTATATATATGAGAAAATCAGAAAACGATGTGATTAGAGAGCATCACAAAAAAACTTCTGTGTCTTATTTGCTTGTTCCTTCTTTTATTCTTTCAATCCGTGAGTGTGTGCATAATTGGAGAAATCGGCCTTAAGAGAGATCCAACAAAAGCAACAAGCCAGCTAGCCCTGAAAGCTAATGTAAACAACTAAAAAAACTATACCAAGAACACTAATATGGACAGTAAAATCAATTAATCGAATTCCAAACCCAAAGAATCCCAACAGCAGTCAAATTTACTAATTAGAATCCCCATCTCAACACCTATGAAAATAACTATACTACCCGATGACTCATACAATACATCAAAACACAGTAAAACAAGCAACCAAAAACACTAAAGGAGACTGTAGCAGGCCAGCTAATCTAAACCTCTCTGAAATGAACCAAGATTTTTTCACTAATATTATCATAAAGATAAAATGTACCTCGTTAATTCTCAAAAATTTTAAGCTCCTTGCTTTTTCCTGTACTTCTCCCTAAAATTGGATACTCGTTATTAGGAAAGAAACTAAACAATATGAACCAACAGTGGGATAGCTGGGGAAAAAATAACAAGAAATAGTACCACTTTTAATGGAGCCATAAGGCCGCATATGATGCTCTGTCTTAACCTCTTGCATTCCTCCTAGGAACATCAAGGGCAAGCAAGTATTAGTAGAAAACAGAGAGCAACACGGGAGGTTCCAAAACTTGGATTATGCAAATTTAGCAAGTACAAATATTGCCTACATAGTTGCATGTATCCGGAATGTGTGCAGCAATTTTGCTTTGATAGTGATGTTCTAACAGCTGCTATTAATTTATCAGCATTATTTCTTATCTTCATAATACTTAACAGTGCCGTAACTATCCTAAACTTCATTAATTTGACAGAAACAGCTCTTCGCCGTCAATGAAACAGATAAAATTAGCAACATGGTATATCACTTCGAAGGAAATTATACACAGTTGCATGTTTCCAGAATGCATGCATGCAGTTTCACTTTCGTAGTGTTCTCAACAGCTCCTATTAATTTGACAGGTGGCATTTCTATCTTTTAATAAATTTATAATGACATAACTATCCTAAAATGTTAATACTTCATTTAATTTGACAACAGCTTCTCTCAATGGAACCCAATAAAAAATAGCAGCATGGATATATATATATATTACTTGGAAGGAAATTAAAATTCTAACCTCACTAAATTCCTGGTTGGAGATGGCATCAGCAGTGATAATCTCTTTCTTGTCTAAATTGAATATCTCTAACATAAGGTCTGTCATCTTCTTACCAACTTTATACTTCTCTCCAGCTTTGCTTGTCCCTTCACAAAAAAAAATTTGGAAACATTTTGGCTCAAGTAAATAAATATCATGCATAAAAGACGTAAATAGTCAACATGTCAGGTTCGCAAAGTTATATCCCAAAAGAAGGTGAATTCTCTTAATTTAGTCACTTTGTGGGTTCAGGTCACATAGATCTTACCAACAACTTTAACAAGTCGATACATGTCTTGTTTCTGAACCACACCAGGGATACGTATCCGCACAAACGCACCCACAACGTTCTCCTTGAATTTCTCAACATCATCAAGCAACTCCTCCATTTTGCCACGACGCAAGTAAAGCAAACCAATGTTATGCATGTCAATCGCTGCATAGTCCCCAATATTGACATTTATGGAATTCTCTGGAATTTTTGGCCTCTTCCTCCTCCGGCCTGACACTGATTTTGGCGTCACACCACCGGATTCACCATTCTCTACCTGACCCAAATTGAGGTTGTTTCCACCATTCGTAATAGCTTGCGAGGTCTCTTTCACGAGGAAATGCAACTCTATCAGTTTCAGCATCTCAAAATGGGCAACACGTGGTTTGCCAAAAAGGCGCAGGAGCCTGGGGTCACAGATGATCTGGCTCTTCTTGCGAGGGTCCCGCAGATTATTCTTTTTTATATAATCAAGAACAAGAGCTTGCACGTCGTATTGGGACACATATGACCTGTTTCCATCTCTCATGTGCCCAACAAAATCTAGCATGTCAGGAGTTGCCCACTCAGTACCATCAAGAAATGGCATCACTTTTATTTCTATTTCCTTGGAAGGTGTCAGATCCTGCGCTCTCTGGGATTTCTGGGTTTTTTGGGCCTTTTGGGCAGGCCTTCCACTACCCGGTGCAGAGCTTTTAGTGCTCTTTCGACCCCGTTTCTTTCCCCTGTTGCCCTTCTTATGCCGCACCGATGAACCATCAGAACTAGCATCCAAATCACTATTGGCATCATATGAGTCATCAGTAGAATCAGTTTTGGAGGTCGAAATGACATTCGGGTCCCACCGCTCCTTGGCAATTTTGAGCTCTTCTATCGTTAGAGACAAGTTGTCTTTAAGCTCAACCCAGTAAAGCTTGAACAAGTACTCCCAGCTATTCTTGTCATCAAAATCCACTGGAACCTGCGCAATAAATTAAGTAGACAGATAGGCATCTTAATTTAGGTTTTGACAAAAATAGTTTCCTTATTATGTACATAAATAAACAAAAATAAATAAGTATCACCTTTTTCTCTATGTTATTATCCTCTATCAAAACAATAGTTCCAAAGCATGTGTCACAGAAACCCTTGCTCCCTCTGACACGGAAAAACTTGGCACCTTTAAGGCATCTTCTGCATGACGAGTATGTACACGTGTAGCACATAAATTGTGAATTCTTTTGGCACATGCTACAAATATGCCAACCTGGCATGAGAAAAAAATTACTTTATTAGGTACAAGATGTACGTTTTCAACATTAAAATGCTGTCTTAAAAACTAATGGAGTAACAATCTAGATATAATTTTATTCACAGACATAAATAGATGGCGTTTGTGTGCAGAGCTACAATCTGTTAGCAGCTTACCAAAGTTTCAAGCATTAGTGTTTTCTCAGCATTCTAAAATTCCCTTGCTTATTCATCTGCACATTTGCCGTTACTACATTACATCAGTTGCCATAACTGTCCACTGTCAATCTTTTCGTAAACAAATGGAATTTGATTCATTTTTGCTACCAAAATACCCTTGATGTCAGGTAAATCTGCTGCTCTCGCATGAGATTGGTAACCAAATAACTACTCACGCAAACTTTTCACATTGCACAATAAAGTGACAAAACATGAGCGTTATAAAGCTCTAGATTATTACAGCTTTTGTAATAACAGGTACGGCACGTGCGAGTTTGATGCAATATACAAATATGATTTCTCTTCAAAGTGATAAACCCCAAAATTGTAGACAATGAAAAACTTACCACAGTTCCACTTGCCCCTTGTTTTGAAAAATGCCTCGTCCCGATGAATGCAAGAAGGATGGTATACCTTTGGGCAACCCCTACACCAGAGAAAAGTAATTCTCTTCAGCTAGAAAAAGTAGCAGTAAACAAAGAAAAGGCAGTAAAGCCTCCTCTTTGCAATGGAATTAAGGGAAGAACACAGAGAATATAGAATCTATATTATAGGTATGGTTCATTTCTGATTTCAATTCCATTATCACTTCTCTCTTCACTAATATTCAAACCCTAAAAGTGTAAACAGTGGCAGAATCAATCATGTACCTCTTATCACAAACTACCAAATTACCCCCGTCGAAACATATAAAGCAAACCACCTCCTCCTCCATCTCTTCTCTCTTTCTCTTCCTTGACGACCCCATCTTAGCTTCCACGGCGCTCTTAGATGCAGCACCACTCTTAGGCGCGCCTCCATTCTTAGGCGGTCTCCCTCGCCGCTTTTTCACCGGTTCAGTCACCTCAGCAACTAACGCGTCACCTACGCCGACACCAGCTAAAGTGGTATCCAACTTGTCACTCTCCTCCATGATCGATCCAAGAAACTGCGAATTGTCCACTGCGAGCTGTGAAATGGTCGACTCAGTTACAGGTACAGGTACAGGTACAGTAGCTGATACGGTCTCTGGGGGTGGAGGAGGTACCGGAGGTTCGATCGGAGGTTCCATTAACGCAATGGAGAGATGGATCTAGGGTTTGGTGGAATAAAAAAAAAAAAAACCCTATAAAGCCAAGCTTTCGTCTAGGTTTGTTCTTCTTTGCCTGACTAGTATATTTTGTTTTCTTTCATTTTTTTGGGTTTATTTTAAATTTTTATTTTTCAAGGGGCGTGGATGAGCTCAGGTGTCAGGTCAGACGGGGATGGGTTCCGTAAATGGGAAAGCACTTTATTTAATATAGTGGAACTTTTCTTTCGTTTTTTCAGCTGCGAGCTCGAGCGCGAGTCCACTCAGCGCTCGTGAGGAGAAAAGCGGAATCCATATCCTCTGAGGTAACAGAATATTTTTGTTTATATTTGGACCGTCCGATTGGAATTCGGACCAATCTTGACCGAGATGAAACGCACGGGAAGCTCTAATATTCGTGCCGACTCGGATTGCACGGTCTGGATCCGAACAGAAATTCTGTTACCTTAGGTGATACGAATTCTGGGAGAAAAGCGTAACTGTGTAAAAGCCACACTCGCGGAATTCTATCACCTAAAGTAACTCAAAATTTTATGTTTAAATCAAGACCGTCATTCTGTTTTCACACGAAATATTAAAGGATCCCGGTGCATTCCACCTACAGCCGGATTGGCCCGGGTTCTGATCGGACGGTTCGGATCTAAACTCAAATTTTGAGATGCTACAGAGGTTCGGACTGCGTAACCACACTCGTCGGAATTCTATCACCTTAAGTAACTCAAATTTTGACTTTGAATTCAAACCATCAGATATGTTTTGGCACGAATATTCAAGGATCCCGGTGCATTCCACCTTAGGCCGGATTGGCCCGGATTCTGATCGGACGATTCTAATCTAAACACAAAATTTGAGTTACTTCGGAGGATCCGGACTGGTCGTGAGACAAGACGACTAGGCAAGGATGAATGTTGGTTGATCCAGGTGCACCGCATTATAAAGATTCGTAAAAGGATGAAAGGTGGATCCCAACATTTTATTGGGGCTGTGCCGCTGTGAGCTGATTTCTGATCTCATGTCCAGTCCGTGCTGTACTGCTGTCCAGTGAAGGCGAAAGGACACGTCCATTGTCTTTTTTAGTGACGTTGATGCGTACGCAAGCAAAACAGACACGTTGTGTGAGAACAGGAGATTATACTAGGAAGTAGGAATTTTCATCTATACCCCTCAAAAACATGAAAATTGTGTATTACTTCTCGAGAATTCATAATATCATATTTATCCTTCTAATTGATTTTTTTCAAGGAAAAACAATTTATTTTTTCTACTTGAAGGTTAAATTTTTCTCTTAAACATGTTACGTATTTTTAATTATTTTAATAATGAGCAAATGGGCCCTTTAAAAAATTAAAATGCTTTAACAAAAAAGTCAATAAATTGAGTAAATTTATGAGTTTGTGAAATTTAGAAGGGTAAATATGATATTAAGAATTAGACAGGGAAGTAATTTTGAGGTTTTTGAGGGGCATACGTGAAATTCCCCAATTTAAATACAATTAGTGAGATAATAATAATAATTTTATTTGAAATTTGAAATTCAACATCAATTAAAATCCATAAAGAAAACTTAAACCCTTCGTTCTGTTATGCACACATACCTCTTGTGGTGTTCATTTATGTTAATTCAATTAATACTAATGCTTTTATGCATATATACGCCTTTCCGTACTTCAGAGCAGTATTGTAAATAACGGTATGTGCTCGTCGAACGAACAGAGTACCGTGAAGCGATTAATCGGAAATAATCGAGAATAATTGACCATAATCAGAAATAATTTATCGATTAGTCGGAAAAATTTATGATGGTTTAGTCACTGACAACGACTAATTGGCCAATTAATCGGCCTAAAAGAGTGTGTTTTTACAACACTGCTTCAGAGTACAGTGTTTATGTCTAAGTAATTATAAAGAAAACATATTTTAGACTTATAAGTACTATCAAACACTCAACTTATATAGTTAGTTCAAAATTTTAATTTGGATTTTGCACAAAAAAATAATCAATATGGATCGATTAATCGGTAAGATAAAGTTGTGCCAAAATAACGTGAGCAATGTTTGATCATTATTCAACGAGTTAGATTGTTAATTTAATATTCGATTTGTATTAAAATAGTTATGTATTTTTTATGTTTATGAAAGATGGTAAAAAATGACTTAAAAATTAAAGAAATTTGCTAATATTTTAGGCCAATTTTATCATCTTTCATAAATCATAAAAAATTATAAAAAAATTTCCAAAATAGTAAAAGTTGATATTCTACAAGTTCATTATATAACCAATTTATCTAGATACTTAGATCGAACTTTGAAGTTTATACGATATGGCTTTTAGGCAATAGCACGGAAGGTCTTATACTATCTATATCGAAACAAACTTCACATCTAATCGAAACAAACTATCTATATCGAAGTTGATTCAAAACTAATTATGAAAAAGGTCAAAGAATTATAATAAATTCACATCTAATCGAAACAAACTTCCCAGACTCAAATGCAAAAAAAAAAAAAAAATACATTCAAACATGCCATTTGATTAGAAGTAGAAAAACAATAAAAATATAATGACAAGAAGAAGTCCATAAAAGTTCACACCGAATCAAGTAATTAATTAAGTAAGAAATTTATTTATAGAGGTGGAAACTCCATCACACACTCCTCTCACCCTTTTTTTTTTCTTTCTTTTTCACATTCCCAATTGCTCTATTTCTTTTATTGTTTTTGGTAGCTTTATGAACCCATCAACTCCTATGTGAATTCTAAATTTTGAACTAATAATTTTTTTTACAGTTTAATATTAAATGATAATAATAATAGTGGGGTTCAAATGCCTCTTTTTTGTACCTCCATCACGCCTCCATTTTTAAAAACTTTAATAATTCAAAGTTTAAAACTTAAACGTCAAAATAAAACGTTAGATGCGATCTATATTATTTCTCTATGTGCTCATAAAAAGTTATCACATTTCAATTTGCTTTTACGTGAATCAATAAGTTGAAAAATCAACGTCTAAAAATTATCCATATTAGTATCTTTTTACAAACTCAAGATGCAACCCAAAACAAACTTGAAATGCCATAATTTTTTACCGTGCATAGATAAAATGGTAATTCATATCCAACGGTTTTATTTTGAATTTGAATTTTAAATTTTGAGTTATTAAAGTTTTGAAAAATAGAGGCATGATGGAGGCACAAAAAATGGAGGTATTTGAACCCTCCTCGTAATAATAATAATAATCATCATAATCATCATAATCATAATCATAATCATAATCATAATAATAATAATAATAAATTGAATATAACTACAAGCTTTTGAAAAAATTTAGCGATAAATCTTCCATTGGATAATTTTTTCGATCAATAAATATTTATTTGCAAATCAACTTTATGAAATTTATTTTATTTTAATAAGGTCAATAGCTGCATTGTTGAAGATAAAGAATGAAGGGACAATAGAAAGATAAAAAATTAAGAGAATAACAACACGATTGAAATTTGAAATTTACTAATTTTCTTTTTTAGAATATTTAATTTATTGTATTAATAGTAATCAATTGGATTAGATACCTAATAAATTAGTTGAAAGATAATATTATAAAATGTGCCTAACGACTCTTTAAATCCTGCAACCTATAAATATACACTATATTCAAACTTAAAATAATAATCAGTTTCTTTCAAATAATTCTCATCTTTTTAAATTCTAAACATGCATTAGTGGAATTTTATGTATACCTCTCAAAAATATTAGAATTACATACTTTCCCTTTAAAAATCCATAATATCATGCTTACCATTCTAAATTTAAAAACTCACAAATTTATCTAATTTATTACTTTTCTATTAAAACTCATTTTAAATTTATAAAATATCCTTTTCACCCTATTAAAAAATTAAAAAAATATGCATGTGTAAGAAAAATATTTGTGTCTTCT
>JAJGRW010002861.1:0-29943 GCA_025461045.1 Carex parvula
AGAAACTCCAAAATTCAGAGGGAACGAAATTCAAAAAATCAAAATGGAATGTAACACGGGGACCTTTTATATGCGACTGTATGTGGGGATAGACCAACGCGGAGTGAACAAGAATTAGAAGAGAAAAGAAAAAGGGCTGCAAAACAGGAATTCTCATAGGCGGCGGTCTTGAGAAACTCCAAAATTCAGAGTGAACGAAATTCAAAAAATCAAAATGGAATGTAACACGGGACTTTTTATATGCGATGTATGCGGGGATAGACCAAAACGCGAGTGAACAAGAATTAGAAGAGAAAAGAAAAAGGGCTGCAAAACAGGGAATTCTCATAGGCGGCGGTGTCTGGAAACTCCAAAATTCAGAGTGAACGAAATTCAAAAAAATCAAAATGAATGTAACGGGGACTTTTTTATGCGACTGTATGCGGGGATACAAAACGCGGAGTGAACAAGAATTAGAAGAAAAGAAAAAGGGCTGCAAAACAGGGAATTCTCAGGCGGCGGTCTTCTGAGAAACTCCAAAATTCAGAGTGAACGAAATTCAAAAAAAAATTCAAAATGGAATGTAACACGGGGACTTTTATATGCGACTGTATGCGGGGATAGACCAAAAACGCGGAGTGACGAAGATTAGAAGAGAAAAGAAAAAGGCTGCAAAACAGGGAATTCTCAGAGGGCGCGGGCTTATGAGAACTCCAAAAATCAGAGTGAACGAAAATTCAAAAAAATCAAAATGGAATGTAACACGGGGGACTTTTTATATGCGACTGAATGCGGGGATAGACCAAAACGCGGAGTGAACAAGAATTAGAAGAGAAAAGAAAAAGGGCTGCAAAACAGGGAATTCTCATAGGCGGGGCGGTCTTCTGAGAAACTCCAAAATTCAGAGTGAACGAAATTCAAAAAAAATCAAAATGGAATGTAACCGGGGACTTTTTATATGCGACTGTTATGCGGGGATAGACCAAAAGCGAGTGAACAAGAATTAGAAGAGAAAGAAAATGGGCTGCAAAACAGGGAATTCTCATAGCGGCGTCTTCTGAGAAACTCCAAAATTCAGAGTGAACGAAATTCAAAAAAAATCAAAATGGAATGTAACACGGGGACTTTTATATGCGACTGTATGCGGGATAGACCAAAACTGCGGAGTGAACAAGAATTAGAAGAGAAAAGAAAAAGGGCTGCAAAACAGGAATTCTCATAGGCGGCGGTCTTCTGAGCAAACTCCAAAATTCAGAGTGAACGAAATTCAAAAAAATCAAAATGGAAATGTACACGGGACTTTTTATATGCCGACTGTATGCGGGGATATACCAAAACGCGAAGTGAACAAGAATTAGAAGAGAAAAGAAAAAGGGCTGCAAAACAGGAATTCTCATAGGCGGCGGTCCTTCTGAGAAACTCCAAAATTCAGAGTGAACGAAATTCAAAAAAATCAAAATGGAATGTAACACGGGGACTTTTATATGCGACTGTAATGCGGGGATACGACCAAAATGCGGAGTGAACAAGAATTAGAGGAGAAAAGAAAAAGGGCTGCAAAACAGGGAATTCTCATAGGCGGCGGTCTTCTGAGAAACTCCAAAATTCAGAGTGAACGAAATTCAAAAAAAATCAAAATGGAATGTAACACGGGGACTTTTATATGCGACTGTATGCGGCGATAGACCAAAACGCGGAGTGAACAAGAATTAGAAGAGAAAGAAAAAGGGCTGCAAAACAGGGAATTCTCATAGGCGGCGTCTTCTGAGAAACTCCAAAATTCAGAGTGAACGAAATTCAAAAAATCAAAATGGAATGTAACACGGGGAACTTTTTATATGCGACTGTATGCGGAATACACCAAAATGCGGAGTGAACAAGAATTAGAAGGAGAAAAGAAAAAGGACTGCAAAACAGGGTAATTCTCATAGCGGCGGTCTTCTGAGAAACTCCAAAATCAGAGTGAACGAAATTCAAAAAAATCAAAATGGAATGTAACACGGGGACTTTTATATGCCGACTGTATGCGGGATACACCAAAAGGCGAGTGAACAAGAACTAGAAGAGAAAAGAAAAAGGGCTGCAAAACAGGGAAAATTCTCCATAGGCCGCGGATCTTCTGAGAAACTCCAAAATGCAGAGTGAACGAAATTCAAAAAAAATCAAACATGGAATTGTAACACGGGGACTTTTATATGCCGACTGTATGCCGGGGAATAGCACCAAAAAGGCGAAGTGAACAAGAATTAGAAGGAGAAAAGAAAAAGAGGCGGCAAAACAGGTAATTCTCATAGGCGGCGGTCTTCCTGAGAAATCTCCAAAATTCATAGTGAACGAAATTCCAAACAAAATCAAATGGAATGTAACACGGGGGACTTTTATATGCGACTGTAGTGCGGGATAGACCAAAACGCGGAGTGAAACAAGAAAAGTTAGAAGAGAAAGAAAAGGGGACTGCAAACAGTGAAGATCTCATAGGCGGCGGTCTTATGAGAAACTCCAAAATTCAGAGTGAACGAAATTCAAAAAAATCAAAATGGAATGTAACACGGGGACTTTTTATATGCGACTGTATGCGGGGATAGACCAAAATGCGGAGTGAACAAGAATTAGAGGAGAAAAGAAAAAGGACGGCAAAACAGGGAATTCTCATAGGCGGCGGTCTTCTGAGAAACTCCAAAATTCAGAGTGAACGAAATTCAAAAAAATCAAAATGGAATGTAACACGGGGACTTTTTATATGCGACTGTATGCGGGATAGACCAAAACTGCGGAAGTGAACAAGAATTAGAGGAGAAAAGAAAAAGGGCTGCAAAACAGGGAATTCTCATAGGCGGCGGTCTTATGAGAAACTCCAAAATTCAGAGTGAACGAAATTCAAAAAAATCAAAATGGAATGTAACACGGGGACTTTTTATATGCGACTGTATGCGGGGATAGACCAAAACGCGGAGTGAACAAGAATTAGAAGAGAAAAGAAAAAGGGCTGCAAAACAGGGAATTCTCATAGGCGGCGGTCTTATGAGAAACTCCAAAATTCAGAGTGAACGAAATTCAAAAAAATCAAAATGGAATGTAACACGGGAACTTTTTATATGCCACTGTATGCGGGATAGACCAAAACGCGAAGTGAACAAGAATTAGAAGAGAAAAGAAAAAGGGCTGGAAAACAGGGAATTCTCATAGGCGGCGGTCTTCTGACAAACTCCAAAATTCAGAGTGAACGAAATTCAAAAAAATCAAAATGGAATGTAACACGGGGACTTTTTATATGCGACTGTATGCGGGAATACACCAAAATGCGGAGTGAACAAGAATTAGAGGAGAAAAGAAAAAGGACTGCAAAACAGGGAATTCTCATAGGCGGCGGTCTTATGAGAAACTCCAAAATTCAGAGTGAACGAAATTCAAAAAAATCAAAATGGAATGTAACACGGGGACTTTTTATATGCGACTGTATGCGGGGATACACCAAAACGCGGAGTGAACAAGAATTAGAAGAGAAAAGAAAAAGGACTGCAAAACAGGGAATTCTCATAGGCGGCGGTCTTCTGAGAAACTCCAAAATTCAGAGTGAACGAAATTCAAAAAAATCAAAATGGAATGTAACACGGGGACTTTTTATATGCGACTGTATGCGGGGATACACCAAAACGCGAAGTGAACAAGAATTAGAAGAGAAAAGAAAAAGGGCTGCAAAACAGGAATTCTCATAGGCGGCGGTCTTCTGAGAAACTCCAAAATTCAGAGTGAACGAAATTCAAAAAAATCAAAATGGAATGTAACACGGGGACTTTTATATGCGACTGTATGCGGGAATACACCAAAACGCGGAAGTGAACAAGAATTAGAAGAGAAAAGAAAAAGGGCTGCAAAACAGGGAATTCTCATAGGCGGCGGTCTTCTGAGAAACTCCAAAATTCAGAGTGAACGAAATTCAAAAAAATCAAAATGGAATGTAACACGGGGACTTTTATATGCGACTGTATGCGGGGATACACCAAAACGCGAAGTGAACAAGAATTAGAGGAGAAAAGAAAAAGGGCTGCAAAACAGGAATTCTCATAGGCGGCGGTCTTATGAGAAACTCCAAAATTCAGAGTGAACGAAATTCAAAAAAATCAAAATGGAATGTAAAACGGGGACTTTTTATATGCGACTGTATGCGGGAATACACCAAAACGCGAAGTGAACAAGAATTAGAAGAGAAAAGAAAAAGGGCAGCAAAACAGAGAATTCTCATAGGCTGGCGGTCTTATGAGAAACTCCGAAATTCAGAGTGAACTGAAATTCAAAAAAATCAAAATGGAATGTAACACGGGGACTCTTTATATGCGACTGTATGCGGGGATACACCAAAATGCGAAGTGAACAAGAATTAGAAGAGAAAAGAAAAAGGGCTGCAAAACAGGAATTCTCATAGGCGGCGGTCTTATGAGAAACTCCAAAATTCAGAGTGAACGAAATTCAAAAAAATCAAAATGGAATGTAACACGGAGACTTTTTATATTGCGACTGTATGCGGGGATAGACCAAAACGCGGAGTGAACAAGAATTAGAAGAGAAAATAAAAAGGGCTGCAAAACAGGGAATTCTCATAGGCGGCGGTCTTCTGAGAAACTCTAAAATTCAGAGTGAACGAAATTCAAAAAAATCAAAATGGAATGTAACACGGGGACTTTTTATATGCGACTGTATGCGGGGATACACCAAAATGCGGAGTGAACAAGAATTAGAAGAGAAAAGAAAAAGGGCTGCAAAACAGGGAATTCTCATAGGCGGCGGTCTTATGAGAAACTCCAAAATTCAGAGTGAACGAAATTCAAAAAAATCAAAATGGAATGTAACACGGGGACTTTTTATATGCGACTGTATGCGGGGATAGCACCAAAACGCGGAGTGAACAAGAATTAGAAGAGAAAAGAAAAAGGGCTGCAAAACAGGAAATTCTCATAGGCGGCGGTCTTATGAGAAACTCCAAAATTCAGAGTGAACGAAATTCAAAAAAATCAAAATGGAATGTAACACGGGGACTTTTTATATGCGACTGTATGCGGGGATACACCAAAACGCGGAGTGAATAAGAATTAGAAGAGAAAAGAAAAAGGGCTGGAAAACAGGGAATTCTCATAGGCGGCGGTCTTCTGAGAAACTCCAAAATTCAGAGTGAACAAAATTCAAAAAAATCAAAATGGAATGTAACACGGGGACTTTTTATATGCGATTGTATGCGGGAATACACCAAAACGCGAAGTGAACAAGAATTAGAAGAGAAAAGAAAAAGGGATGCAAAACAGGGAATTCTCATAGGCGGCGGTCTTATGAGAAACTCAAAAATTCAGAGTGAACGAAATTCAAAAAAATCAAAATGGAATGTAACACGGGGACTTTTTATATGCGATTGTATGCGGGGATAGACCAAAACGCGGAGTGAAGAAGAATTAGAAGAGAAAAGAAAAAGGGCTGCAAAACAGGAAATTCTCATAGGCGGCGGTCTTCTGAGAAACTCCAAAATTCAGAGTGAACGAAATTCAAAAAAATCAAAATGGAATGTAACACGGGGACTTTTTATATGCGACTGTATGCGGGAATACACCAAAACGCGGAGTGAACAAGAATTAGAAGAGAAAAGAAAAAGGGCTGCAAAACAGGGAATTCTCATAGGCGGCGGTCTTATGAGAAACTCCGAAATTCAGAGTGAACGAAATTCAAAAAAATCAAAATGGAATGTAACACGGGGACTCTTTATATGCGACTGTATGCGGGGATACACCAAAATGCGAAGTGAACAAGAATTAGAAGAGAAAAGAAAAAGGGCTGCAAAACAGGGAATTCTCATAGGCGGCGGTCTTATGAGAAACTCCAAAATTCAGAGTGAACTAAATAAAAAAAATCAAAATGGAATGTAACACGGGGACTATTTATATGCGATTGTATGCGAGAATACACCAAAATGCGGAGTGAACAAGAATTAGAGGAGAAAAGAAAAAGGACGGCAAAACAGGGAATTCTCATAGGCGGCGGTCTTCTGAGAAACTCCATGTTTGACCTAGAAAAGTTGCTATTTAGACCTAACATGATGAATGGTAATTTTTGAGGGCAATTAAAATACCGAGACATGCATGAAACTTTTGAAGTAAATTGAGTGTAGCATATTAAAATTCTAGGCAGCATTCTACATGCAAAGCCATGAATTTTGATGTGTGGAATGTTTAGAAACATCAAGAAATTAATTTTCTACAACTTAAACAATGCATGGATAGTTTTCTGGGTGCAAACTCATAGTGGTGCCTAGCAAAATCACGTCCTAAACAGCTCTGGGTACGAATTGAAGCCGTGTAGCAAAGGTGGGGAGATGGGGACACGCAAGTCAGCGACTTGCACTTATTTTCGCTGGATCCACAACATGGATACACTAAGAGCATAGATCCCGAACTGTGTGCACCGAATTAACAGCCTCTTGGCTCATCGTGTGCCCAGACCACTCGAACTCAAGGGATGCCGCTGGATTTAAATCCGGATGCCATCGACCCCTTCAAGCGGCGTGCACGCGTTTCTCCATGCACCGTGTATTTCCCTGTGTGTGGTCTAGGAAGTCCGGGAGTAGCCAACATAACCAACACAAGTTAAAACGTGATTGGATGATTTAGAGAGAGACTGACAGTGGGCCCGCCGTTGTCAGTCCCTTCCCTTCCCTTCCTCCTTTGCTTCTTCATGTTTCGGCTGAGAAAAAGGAATTTAAAATTCAAGCAAAACACTAAGACCTCGGGCCAACCATTACCTGAAGTTGTTAAGGGTATTTACTCCCTCCCCTTGACCGAAACTCTAAGCTTGGATGTTCTCAGTGGAATCTGGTTACGGGCCGAGAAGAAAATCGAGTTTAAAAATGGAAACAAGGGTTTAAAACAAATTCAAGCCTTGAAACTCAAGGGAAACACTCTAAAGGCCTACACGATGGCCTAACTGGTGCCAATTTGATTTGAAAGAGGCTAATTTCACGGGTACCATGGACCCGATCCATGTTGGGCTTGAGTAATGGTGGCACTGCACATCCAGCTACCTAAGCGATAAATTGAGCTCGAGTACATGATAGGGATATGTTAAGAGTGCTCTATGTCAGTATCTCAGGACCTGCTGTGCATTTATCAAGATGGTAACAAGTTAAGCCGTAATTGGGCTTGGTATAGCATACCAAAATTTTAACAGCTGTTAATACGTCAACTGGTCCCCAGGACACGTGCCATGTAGCCTATGGAAGATGACAAAGATGGAAATTCCTCTCCAAGGGTGCTGGGGCACGTGATTAGAAGCTCCCATGCAGAGGCCGGTTAATTAAAGGCCTTGATGACACCCCTTGCACATGGGATCAATCTGTGGGCTGTAAATGACCTAAATAAAGATCAATGATGTGCTAAATTGTTATTGGGTGACCTCCTGCCAATGAAGCATCTAGAAATGAAGCAATTGATCCAAGCCCTTGATCAAACACCTGGTGTGCCCTGCAGAAAACACATCAGCAGCTCCCAATTCGAAAAACCTAATATTGCCCAATATAAAGCACCTCAAATGAACTCTCAACACACACTTCTTCTTCTCTAGAAAGCTTTGAGCAAGAAACAAGAGAGAAAACCCCATTTTCACACCAAGGCTAGGTTGGAAGTTTGAAGTTTCTTAAGCAAGTTTAATAGGTAATCAATACCTATGTAATGTAAGGCTCTTAATGAGCAAGGATCTGTAAATATTCTGTTTTTAATTGAAATAAGGAAGGTTTTTTTTTGATGATTTTCTTGTTTGTTCTTCATTGCTTTAGCTTTATCCCTCACCTCCTTATCTTTTTTATTTTATTTCTAAACCTTCAAAAATCATGAATGTGAGAGTTACATGGTTTTTAGTTCATCATAGGGTGAACAAAATGAAATATGTAACTTGAGGATCAAATAAAAATATATTTTCCTTTTTTTAGTTTCTTTCTTTGCATCTTTCATGAAATAATAATGAAAAATATTAAAGATGTGATTTTCCTCTTACCTTTTTTTTTTACCTTACAAAATATATATATATATATATATATATATAGAGTAGAACTAGGGTGCTCCTAAGCTCACCAAGCCCTTCCGTGAGCGCGACTCTAAACCTATCGAATTGACTTCAAACGAAATTTTCAAACCGTTAGATGTTCAATCTATATTAAAATGTGCTTGGAGACCAAATTTTACATTTTTTGGAATTTTTTTACTATTTATTAAGATGGTTTGAAAATCGCTGTTTTTCAATGGTGCAGAATTTTAATAAAAACAGCGATTTTCAAATCATCTTAATAAATAGTAAAAAATTCCAAAAAATGTAAAATTTGGTCTCCAAGCACATTTTAATATAGATTGAACATCTAACGGTTTGGAAATATCGTTTGAAGTCAATTCGATAGGTTTTAGAGTCGCGCTCACAAAGGACTTGGTGAGCTTAGGAGCACCCTAGTTCTACTCTATATATATATATAGGTATTAATATATACATATGTTAATATTTTATCATCTCTTTTACTTGGAGCTTATAAAATAAAAATAATAAAGTTTTAATCTTTGATAATTCTTTCTTTCTTTTAAACTCTTTTAGATTCTTCTAGAAATAATTAAGTAGTATAAGTATGAGGGTTGAGCCATGAGGTTTCCCTTCATATGAAAACTATATTAATTATTTTGTGAGGAGGTTAAAAGAATAACAAAGTGACAATAAAAAAAAATTAATTAAACACAAGAGGTAGTAGGGTTGAGCCATGAGGTTTCCCCTATTATTCTCTCAACTTAAATGATCAAAGGGCCTATTTGTACAAAGGGATTGATTTATTCAATAACTAGTGCATTCACATGCATGAATATTGGCTAAAATTAAAAACTATGTGCAAATGGGGAGAAATTGAAGTATAAAATATAAAATGATATTAGCATTAGCTATGATATATCATTTGTGCTTTAAACTTGTGATATTTCGATGACTCCCCCTTTGTGGACCCATTTGTGTATGGAAGAATACTTGATTTCCTAAGCAAATATGCTAAAAGAAATTAAATATTCCAAATATATACAAATGGTGAAAGATGGAAGGTTTGAAGTGTAAACAAATGACAAGTTGGATGTTTGCATCTCTAAACCTAAGGAAATCTTAATAAACATGTTCTTCAAAAATATCAAAAACATGATTTTAAATAAAATCAGGGACTTTCCTGCATAAAACCATATTTTGGCAGATTTTTGGCATCATTTTTGGAATTTTGGATTTTTTTTCCTTTTCCTTTTGTTCATTGGTACCAAAGATATAGCAACAAGGGCTATGAAAGTCCATAAAAATGATGTTTAATTCATGGAATTAGTTGTAAATGTTTTAAATCAGTCCCTAATACCCTCTGGAACAGTGGACCAATATCACATTACAAAGCATGTACCAATGACACAAGAAAAGCACTCAAAAGTGTCAAAATGACCTTCTCTGGTAAACAGAACCTTCTGGACTGGTACAGGGACCAAAATGAAAAATGGACTTCACCACTAGATAGAGGACTTCAAAACACACAAAATGGACACAAAGTTTGCATTTTTCTGACTATATTTCGATTTTATACGAATTTCCAAAGTTCAGATTCAAAAATAGAAAAAACAGCATTTAAATAAAAAAGGGCTGCTGTTGGAAAATGGGCAGTACCGAATGACAAAAAAGGTCAAATCATAAAATAAACATCATAATTAGATAGAATATTTCAAAATACACAAAATAGACATAAAGTTCATATTTTTCTGACTTTGTTTTAAATTGATATGAATTTTTAAAGATTTAATTGTTAAGTATAAGTAGAAATCAAATAAAACATCTGCACGGATCTTAAAGCAATTTGAGGCCTTCAGTTCTGGCGCCATAATAGGGTTTGAATGAGAGCACGGGTTTTAAAGTCTAGAATACACAACAAATAGTCAGCACGAATCCTGAAGCTCGGCCCATATCTTAAAGCCCAATACACCAATCTAAAAGACCCAAAAATCCGAATCTCAAAGCCCAGACAATAAATAAAATTATAAATCAATACCCTTTTTATGGAAGACCCCCTCTGATTTTTCAATATTTGCAGCGAAGCCCCTGTAAATTTACAAGAAGGTCCCTGACAGTATAAAACTCTTTCAAATAAGCCCTTAAAGGTCCAAATTTCACATGAAACCTTGTCTAAAACCCAAATCACAAACCCACACCCTTCCAGCTTTGTAAATAAGCCCTTGGAAAAACATAAATACTTACGAATAAGTCCTTTTTGGCCATAACTTCTTCATTTCAAGTCCAAATTGACTCAAACCACCTCCAAATGAACCCAAATTGAATCCGCCATCTTTCTAAACCAAAATTGAACATATCCAAACATCAGCCAGGCCCTGAAATGACGAAAATACCCTTTTCTTCATGTTTCAATAATTTCCTCTTAAATAAAGCATAAATATATTCTCTCAAGTACAAATATGTTTATAAAATAAATAAAAAGGTGTAATAAATGTATTTTAATAATAATCATTACATCTCGTGCATACATATTAATTAAATACCTAAAACAATGATAATCAAAGGAACACACAAAAAACCAAGTACATGAGTTTTCCCCTTTTAGCCCCTTTATTCAATTCACGACAGATAGGCATAAATCCCGAAATGAACGAGGTATTCAGTATGGCTTGGGAGGGCCATCTGATGTAATTAACAGCGGGGGCTTGCGCCCGCTGGGAGTTAAACGTCCCCACAATCATTAAACTCTCTCGATGGACTGATCATGGATCGTAGGTTCGTCGAGGGTGAACCGGAAGGAATAGCGGAAAGAAAGAAACGAATGTTTCAAGTTCGATGTTCTTTAACAAATCGAGAGCATTGAACCGTGAGGCATTTAGATACACATGCACACACACCTTCCATACCAACAGCTGTGCAACTTTCTGCGCCCTACAGATTTTGGCACGCCCGGTGGGACATTCTCCTCCTCACAGGTTCGGGATCCGATACGAAGATAAAAGGAACATACTCAAGTAGCCAATGACTTCAAAACACTCAAACAACAAGTCATTGGACCGCTTGAGTTATGTCATTTCCTTTTATATTCGATATCGACGCCTATGGATTGAATAATCGGGCTAACACTCATGTATAAGTTACATATGAAAATTGACTAATGAAATTTCGAGTTTTGTTTGTTTGCAGGATGGCTTACACCGCAACCAACGCACGCTCTTTCGCACAAGTGACTAGCCTCCCAGCTGGGGAGGAAGTTATTTATTTTGGGACTTTCGCAGTCCCTGTTGATGAAGTCAGGGCGTTCGAAGCCCCTGTTCCTGCCCCAATGAATGAACAGCTGTCCCTCGGGTCTATCACTGAGGGAGAAATTGAAGATGATGAGGAAGTATGCTACTTTCTCACCCCTAAGGGGATGGATGGCAAGACGTTCCTTCCCCTCTCCAAAACTAGACGTGCAAGGAGGCGCGCGTCTAAGAAGACAACCAAAGTCAACCAAACTCCCGTGACCCCTCTGTCGGTCACCAAGAAAAGAAATCTCCAAGCTTACCAGAATGAGCTGGTAGCTCAACCAGCCCTTCCCGTCAGCAACTCGTTCTCCCCACTAAGGATAGTGAGGAGAAATTCTTCTACTGCACACGTACGTGCAGCGGGAGAAGTCCCTCAAACTATTTCGTTCATCCATAAACCAAAAAGGATGGACACCAACCGCAAAATGGTTGATGACGCTGCTATGGCCATTCATAGGGCCCACAAACAGCTACGCATGTTGAAGCAGCGCAAGAACCGATACTACGTGCACCCTGCGCTAGAAACCTCTGCACCCGCTTCTGTCAAGTCTAGATTGACGTTTCCAGCTCAAAAGCTGGGGGCATCTAATGATGCCCAACCCTCGATCAAATCAAGGCTGACATTCCCAGCCTCGAAACCTAAGGCACATGACAGTGCCTTCCTATCAAAACCTAAACCAATGTTCTCGGCCCCAAGGCTGGGGGCACCTTATGGTGCCTCATTAAAACCAAAGCTTCTTCGAGAGATGCACGCAAGCACCTCTCAAAGCTTAAACAACGAGGGATCAAGTCAAACCCCTCAGATTCTGAGAAAACCAGCCAGCATACATGATAGGCTGGGGGCACGAATATATCCGCGCCCCTCCAACACTGGAAGCTTAATAATAGTGGTGCCAAATGCCACTCAAAAGAAGCGAAGGGTCACTAAAGCATACCCAAAACAAGAAGAAGAGGTGGCGGTCTTCGTGATAACTACTAATGAAGACCTCGAAGAGGAAGATGACTATCCTGCTGAACCCTCCAACCCCACCGTGTACATGGTGAAAAGGGGGAAAGACCCCATCATTGAAAACCCGAGTGATGACGAGGAAGGGTCTAATGCAGCATGTCCTCCTCCCGTAAATGCCAAACCTAAGAATGCGAGTGGCTCAGTTCTAGGTCGCATGGATGGGCCCGCGCTAGGTAACTTCTATACCGTCTTGGCAACCTCTCCGTGTGCTGGTAAAGGCCAAGCCGGTGCACAAACGCAAGAGCGAATGTTGTCCGCCTTCAACCAAATGCAAATCGAAATACAAAGTCTTAAAACTGAAATACATCAAATCTATAGGTTGGTAGCTGAGGTCCGAGGGAAAGGACTAGCTGTCCTTGAACTCGAAAGAGGAGAAGCGGCAAATCGGTCCAGCCCTACAAGCGGGTTTAAAAGTTTAGAGGTACCAAACCCTCAAGGAAGATATAGGGCACCTTGGGAAGATGAAAGACGAGAAACCTCCCCAATCTTTACTGCGGTTGATGTTCAAGGAATGATCAGCCGTCAGTTGCAAGAAGTAGGGATCACCCCAAAACAAGCGGCACAGCGAATAGGGAAACCATACCCTCCCAAATTCGAAATACCAAAACACCCCCCAACATTCGCTGTTCCTTTATTCTCTAAGTCCTCGGGGAATGGGACAGATGAGACAGGACCCGAACATGACAATCGCTGTAAAAATATGAGCGACAAACCGAGCTACTCTATATCTGAAAAGGAGGTAGTCGATCTGCTCATAAGAAATACATCTGGTAGAATGAGGGAAATGTTAACCGTTGCCAACCCCAACAGTTATCAAGATCTGGTAGATACCGTATCTAGATTGGGGCAAACGGACATAGAAGAGAAATCATCTACTTCCTTTAAACCAAGAAGAGACTTCCCAAGGAAGAAAGAATCGAAGACTGTATACGCTGTCAAAGCTAACAAAAACCAGCAAAGCCGAAGGCCGGGATTCTGACTCTTCCGATGAAGAGACGAGGCAGGTTGATAGCCAACCCGCTCAGCCAGTCCCTCGCAATAACCAAGATAGTCGTTACTTCAAGTCATTGGAAGAACAAAAAAAACAAGAAATACTCCTTCAAAAAGGAGAAAACAGCGAAGATATTTAGGCAAGCCTTGGAAGACGGTATGGAATTGCCTCCAAGCAAGCGCCCCGAACAGGCAGATAAGGTTGATCACCCCAACTATTGCCCATATCATAGGTTGGTAGGCCATAAAATAGAAGTCTGTTGGGTCTTTAAAGACTTGATAGAAAGAAGAATTCGAGAGGGTCGTCTGCAGTTAGCACCAAGTGCCGTGCAACAACCCGCACCTCACGAACAGGTTAATGTTGTCTCCCATTATGAGATGATTGAAGAAAGGAGATTGGAAAGTCCCGCAAATGAAGCGTGGGAATTCCCCCTCTCCAAGAAAACTAAAAAATTGCTGAGACAGCTCCTGAAGGAACCTCAAGTCAAATGGGATAACGATTTAAACCCTATAGTGCCAAGGACCCCAAGACGGGTCATCCACCGCAAACCTAACAAGAATGGAAGCCAAAAGGGCAAGAAGTTGCCCAAACCAATAGAATTGCCTACGCTTTCTGAAATTCAAAAGCACATACAAACATTAGAGAATCATAGGCAAGGTACCCCGCTATGGCTGACTCTCCTAGACTTCTTAACAGAAGACGTATTGGCTTAATGTTGGGTCTCATGGCTAAGAAAGGAGAAACGAGCAAAGCTCCTCAGGAAGGTGAAAACAATAATGATGACCATGAGATGTGCAATGTGGTTGTCTATGGAGGAAGCTCCTCGAGTGACTCAGATGATGGCGAAGCCATCTTTGTCAAGACCAAGGAACCTGATTGTCAAGCAGTGCTCCGCTCGGGTACATATATCCCTGAACGCCAGCCACCACAAGAAGATGAAGTTGGAAGGTCGAAAACCAAGGCAAAAGAGAAAGAACCCACGATACAAAATGAACCAACGCCCAAGAAGTATATGGTGCAAGATTACAACATCCTTGCTCAGCTTAGGAGAATACCAGCCGCAGTCAGCGTGTTCGACATCTTGATGATGTCGGCTGAGGTGAGAGATGTGCTCATATACGCACTCCAAAACCCTGAAGAGTTTCAAGCTCATATAGCGCTAATAGACAACAAAAGCCCAACCATCACCTTCAGCGACGACGATTTGCTTATAGGTACGCCTGACCACAATAGACCACTCTTTCTCACTGGTGAGTGTGATGGCCAAAAGGTGACTCGCATGTTAATCGATCCGGGCTCCTCCATTAATTTAATGCCTAAGCGAACATTGGACCGTCTCACATTGAGTGCTAAGTTCCACACCAAGGATAAGATCACTATACATGGATTCAATCACAAAACGGAACAATCCATGGGGGCAGTCAGCCTGCCTTTCGATATTGGTGGTATCCAAGAATGGATGAAGTTCTATATCATCGACGTGAAAACCACATACAACGCATTGATAAGCCGGCCGTGGCTACATAATAACAATGCTGTCCCGTCAACTTTGCATCAATGTATAAAGTACGTAAAGAACGGTGAAGTCAAACAAATCAATGGAGAAATTAAGCCGTTCGAAGTGCATGAAATAGGGCTAAAAGATGCCAAATACTTCTTCGATAAACCTGTTCTAAAAGGAGAATGTTCAAAGAAACAAAAAGGTGAGCAAATAAAGCTATATGGAGCCGATACCGACTCTTCATCGGGAGAAGAGGCCGATGAAGCTAGGGTGCTCCCATCATACATAATACCCTCAGAAAACGAGGGAGAAACAAGTCAATCCTCGTTAATGATTGAAAGAATACCTGAAAACCATCACAAGGAGCTCACGCCAAGGGAAGTGAACCAAATCCAAGAGATGGTAATGTTCATAGTACCACCCAAGGAAGAGGTCACCGAAGAAGGAATCTTTAGGCACAAGCCTATCGTATTCTATAGGGCGTCCGACAGTAAGAGTTGGTCTTTGGCACTGAACAACGATGAATGGCCTTTAGAAGATGAAACTATGTCCGACAGGATAGATGTGCCTCTTCTACCATATTGTCCCAAAAGCCTAACCAGGATCCTCGCAAACATGAGTCCCATGTCTCCGACCTACGCCATGACAAAGCGATTCGATCGGATATTGGCTTACCGTAATCCTACAATCATTGGACCGAATGGAAAGCCAAGAAATACTCGGGGACTCGGGTATGAAGAATCTGATAATGAATAGGACGACTCTAAATGTAGCCCTACACAATACTTCAGCGACAGTGACAGCGATAATGAGTCGCCGACCTGTGATCTAAGACGAATCCAAAGGAGGGCTACTTATGCCAATTTAGAAGCGGCTTTGAAAAGCGGTCGTGGCAGAGGCCGCAGAAGAGGTCGAGGGAGAAATTCCTTCACCAATACCTAGCCAAAGCAACCTGAATCGAACCCAACCAAAATACGCTCCTCCCAAGACCTATTGGGACAAATGAAAGGTTTGGATGTGCATTTCGAGCCTAAACAACAACCAAACAATAACCAAAGAACCTCTAACGCTTCATGTCATGTAATAGAAGCTGAAGATGATCGGTCGTCGTTTGTCGCATGTAGTGTATGCGATAGACCAGGAGAGACCTCAGCAATGACTTCATGTGCCGAGTGTGGGGCCATGTGCCATCCCCCTTGCACAAGGTTTAGGGAACACCCCCAAGGTAGTGATGAAACCCCCAAATGGAGCTGCCTGCGTTGCTTCAAAGGTAAATGGGTATCAGAGCCAAAAGAAAACGAAGGAAATATAGAATCGCTGTCCCCAGCGCCCGCGCCTGAGCCTTTCCCGCTTGAAGGCCTACTGGCTCAACTCCTAAAGGATTACTTGAAATTCCAATCCACGAAGGGACAAACCCATACGGATTCAGCAAATACAACCTTTGAATCGAAAAAACCTGTTCCAGTGATGCCAAGAGAAAGGAGTACGTTGGCAGAACTGAAGAACAAGACATACTCGTTTGGGCGAGATAAAGTTGCTAAAGCATTCGACCTAATGATGCAAAAGGGTCTCAACTTGCCAGTATGCAAACGCCCAGAGCAAGCGAGTAGGGTCAACGAACCTGATTTCTGCGCATATCACCGTATCCTTGGTCACACCATCGATGACTGCTGGATCTTCAAGGACCTCCTAGAAAACAAAAGACAAAAAGGAACCTTACCACTTGCTGTGGTAGCCCACTTAGAAGGGATTCATGATCCGATTCCTAACAAAGAAAAAGGGAAGCAAAAGATGAAGTCTGTCCCCAAAAACGAAATACCTTCACAATTCGAAGTAGGGGACATGGTATCCATGCTCAGCCAGTCTCACCCGTCCAAAGATGGTCATGCTCGAATTGAATGGAAAGGACCCTACATTGTCGAGCAAGCCTTGGGGCGAGACACCTATAGGTTGCGAGAAAGCAACGGAAACAGATTAGTGCCACCTATTAAAGGAAAGTATCTTCGAGAATATCAAGCACCTGGGATGCAGAGTCAACCCCAAAGTCGAAGAATTCAAAACGAAGGAAATTCGAAAGAAGAACAAGAAGCTGAGTGCTATATGGCCTCTCAGAGGTCCACCGACTCAGAATATGATTCACCTCAAGAGAAGGAGGATCATAGTGGCAATGGTCGCACAAAGCAAGGCAAATGCATGAATTGCGATGAAGTAGACGATTATTACGTCATGTTCAATTGCGGCCGATGCACTAGGTACTCGTGTACCGAATACGCCACCGGAAGAAAGATAAATTCTGGATACGATAAAAGATTTTCAATTGGTTTTGCACCTCCTGTAAGTGTATCATGGAGAATGAGGAACAAAAGAAGAAGGAAAAAGCCAAGCAAACTTCCAAAAGGAAAGGCAAAAATTCCAAATCTCATTCAAAGCGTGGATCATCAAAGAAACCTAAGGATGGTGATTCAAGCGACTTCTGCCATGAAGATGAAAGTGGCTCGTAAACCGTCACCTCTAAAACCACCCCACTATAGCCACGATGAAGACAATAATGCGCATGAAGGGGTACATGGGGTATCGCTGCGCCCGAAGGGGAAATGGTATATATACCCCACCCCTGAAAGAGGTCGATATCTTCGAGCCACCAACTCTCTCTACCTTAATCAGACTCTATGCTAATGGCTGCTCAAAGAACAATTCCCCGCAACTGGGAGACCATAGCGCTCACACCGACAGTGAGAATGGGATATGGCCTATATCCAGGCCCGGGTTCCCTCACCGTCAACTTCTCCAGCAAAGATGCGCTGCCGCAAGAAAGTCGATGGTTATGGCGATCTATCTTTATCTATGTCACTGGAGGAAGGAAAACCGAGTACACAAAATACCGCCTCGGTCACTATTTCTCAAACCGACTCAACTGCGAGTTCTCAACCTGATCATCGAAGAAGTCGACGAGACCGAAGCCGATTACATACTCATATGCCCAAGTGATGACATAAAAAGGGGTGTCCTTTCATTGGGCTCACTCACCTTAGAAGCCGACGTCCCCGGTGTCATCCCCACCGATATCCGAATGATAGGATGGACTTCTAGCCAAGGAGGCTATGACAACCCTCTCAATTACCGCGCGCGCATAAAACTCCGAAAGGTACCCCTACACTTATGGAATTCTGCTGATATTCACGCTTTGGTGGCAGGATTCGGGTATCCTCTCAGGATTGCCCCATATTTTTCCAACAACAACTATAGCACGCTTAGGCTCCTGATCGCTTGCGGGCCACCCAACACCATCCCGCATCAGTTGCAACTAACCGTTGATCCCATCCGCAAAATTGTGGACGTGGAAGTCGGAGGCTGGGATGAAAATAATGGAGACATGCCCCCGCCTGATGATGCAGAAAGCTCCGTCAGCAAACCTCCTCTTCCACCACCAGCACCAGAGAAACCAAAATCCTCTGAGTCACCTGACCTGTCACCGCCCTCTGAACCAACCACGTCGGGCAAGGACAGGAGACCCGCCAAACATGTGGGGCCCAAGGCCGCTCCTTACTAAATGAGGACAACAAGCTATTTTATGTTAAATGTTCTTAGGAGTTTATTTCTCTTTCTCATGGACGATGCATGTATTTGCTTGGTGATGATACGTTTATGTTAAAATGTTTGAATGTGTGTTTGCATGGTACGAGAGTCCCACGAGATCTCCTCCTCAAATTCTACTTCACGATCTCCAATAAAACCCCACAAATATCTAAAGCTCCAATAAAACCCAAGTTCTAGGATCCACTAATAAAACATTCCAAATAAAATGCCACAAATACCCAAAAGTTCAATAAAACCTAAATTCCAATATCCATAAATAAAATATCATAACAATTATACATGAGCGAAAACCTCTACGAATAAAAGGGCCAAATTGCAGCATGAGTGAAATTGTCTTGAGCGAAAAGCAAGGTCCCCTAACTATCCACAAAATCCATAAAGGCCTCTCGCCACAAAATGGGTTTTGTTAAGTTTGTACCCTTAAACAATTAACACTGGCAAAGTTTGTCCAGCCAGTTCTGAATATGGACAAACAAGTTTTATATTTTGTACTTTGAACAAAATATGGGCTTTGGTGTTGTGCCCATTTGAAACAACTATCACTGGCTTTGTCTTTCCTCCCAGTTCGAAAAAAGGAGAGACAAGGTTTCTTCATTGTCCTTTAAACAATGGAGTGCCTAATGATGATATCTCAAATAAAATCAAAAGATTAAAGAAAGTGGTCGTTTAGACTATTTAAATTTTGAAGGCACAAAATCCCTTTTAAAAAACAAAGTTTTCAAAACAATGGTGTTCGCATTTCCCGCGATACCCTTGCCTAAGGATTGATGCCACATAGGCTATTCAAGAAGGCACGAGAGGAGTGAACAAGACGCCACCCTCAAACAAAGTGCATGCATGCACCTAAATCCCACCACAATATAAAAAGAGTGGAGAGATGTAAAGCCCACTAAGAAAGCCTCAAGCACAAAATGGGCTTTGTCAAGATTGTGCCCTTTAAACAATTGTCACTGGTACGCTCGTCTAACCAGTCATCTAAAGAGACGAGCAGGCTTTATATATTTGTGCCGAACAAAATAAGGCTTTGATGTTGTGCCTAGGCCACGTGAGCACTAAAACAATTATCATGACCCAAAATAAGAGAAACTGAGAACCCAAAGGCAGTAACCCTAATTGGGTTCTCACCAAACCGATCTCTACAAAAGCAGGCCTCGCGCCAAGTCAACACCCATGAATGATATGCTTATGGACCAATGCCCCACGGGCCGCAATCCAAACTAGAATTTAAGAACAAAAAATCTTTGACTCCAAAGACTAAAACCCATAATTTGGCAAGTAAACACCCCAAAATCCCATGAATGACAAGCGAATACCCTAAGACCCAACTATAATTCAGCATAGCCTGTTGATATACGTCCCACGGGTGACAGCTGAACCCGAAACCAGAAAATACCTTTCAAGCACTAGAATGAAACCTATGACAAGCAAGCTAAGCTTCACTCGTAAGAGAAGCGTCGCTTCACTATGTCGCATCAACCTCATGAAGATGCATAAACACTTAACCTTAACGGGTTCCGTATGACCAATGAAGCCTCTGAGCATAACGGTTTTTACGTAGTCATACGTGCTAAGGTTGCCTGTTTATGGGGGGAGCACGAATGAAGATTCGACCTTAACGGGTTCCGTATGACCAATGAAGCCTCTGAGCAGAACGGTTTTACATAGTCACACATGCCGGGGTATCCTTTTTTGTGGGGGTATTGTGTGTGAGGATCAGACCTTAACGGGTCCCGTATGACCGATGTTACCCTTAAGTGGGACGGTTTTTACGTAGTCATACGTGCTGAGGTTGCCTGCTTATGGGGGGAGCACGCGTGAATGTTAGACCTTAACGGGTCCCGTATGACCGATGTTACCCTTAAGTGGGACGGTTTTTACGTAGTCATACGTGCTGAGGTTGCCTGCTTATGGGGGGAGCACGCGTGAATGTTATACCTTAACGGGTCCCGTATGACCGATGTTACCCTTAAGTGGGACGGTTTTTACGTAGTCATACGTGCTGAGGTTGCCTGTTTATGGGGGGAGCACGCGTGAATGTTAGACCTTAACGGGTCCCGTATGACCGATGTTACCCTTAAGTGGGACGGTTTTTACGTAGTCATACGTGCTGAGGTTGCCTGTTTATGGGGGGAGCACGCGTGAACGTTCGACCTTAACGGGTCCCGTATGACCGATGTTACCCTTAAGTGGGACGGTTTTTACGTAGTCATACGTGCTGAGGTTGCCTGTTTATGGGGGGAGCACGCGTGAATGTTAGACCTTAACGGGTCCCGTATGACCGATGTTACCCTTAAGTGGGACGGTTTTTACGTAGTCATACGTGCTGAGGTTGCCTGTTTATGGGGGGAGCACGCGTGAACGTTCGACCTTAACGGGTCCCGTATGACCGATGTTACCCTTAAGTGGGACGGTTTTTACGTAGTCATACGTGCTAGAGTTGCCTGTTTATGAGGGGAGCACGCGTGAATGTTCGACCTTAACGGGTCACGTATGACCGATGTTACCCTTAAGTGGGACGGTTTTTACGTAGTCATACGTGCTAGAGTTGCCTGTTTATGGGGGGAGCACGAATGAAGATTCGACCTTAACGGGTTCCGTATGACCAATGAAGCCTCTGAGCAGAACGGTTTTACATAGTCACACATGCCGGGGTATCCTTTTTGTGGGGGTATTGTGTGTGAGGATCAGACCTTAACGGGTCCCGTATGACCGATGTCACCCTTAAGTGGGACGGTTTTTACGTAGTCATACGTGCTAGAGTTGCCTGTTTATGGGGGGAGCACGCGTGAATGTTCGACCTTAACGGGTCCCGTATGACCGATGTTACCCTTAAGTGGGACAGTTTTTACGTAGTCATACGTGCTAGAGTTGCCTGTTTATGGGGGGAGCACGCGTGAATGTTCGACCTTAACGGGTCCCGTATGACCGATGTTACCCTTAAGTGGGACAGTTTTTAGGTAGTCATACGTGCTAGAGTTGCCTGTTTATGGGGGGAGCACGAATGAATGTTTGACCTTAACGGGTCCCGTATGACCGGTGTTACCCTTAAGTGAGACGGTTTTACGAAGCCATGTCGCCGATGTTACCCTCTAAGTGGGACGGCGCATGACCAAACCTAAAGCCAGCTGAAGACGTTTGATTGCTTAGAACCCGATTGAATAGACGCAGAAGGTTTGAGGTACAGCTTGAGTTCAATGAAGATGCCTTGTCGCTTAGAACCCGACGGGGGAGATTCAGAAGATTCAGGATTAAGCCCTGACTCTACAAGTACATCTGGTCGCTTAGAACCCGATTGGAGAAGACTTGAAAGGTTCAGGAGAAAAACCGAGTTAGACAAGTTTATTCGATCGCTTAGAACCCGATTGGAGAAGACTTGAAGAACTCGCAGACAAAAAGAGAAAGAAGGAGAATAAGGGAGAAAATCGATTTAGACGAATTTATTGGATCGCTTAGAACCCGGTTAGAGAAAATTCGAATAGATCAACCAAAAAGAAGAACAAGAAGGAGAATGAGAAAGCTACAAAAGCAAACACCTACCGCAAATATGTATATCCAAGCATAATCAACCAAAACCAAAATACACATACAAAGAGTGGGCTCGAAGGCGCGCACTCTCACAACGAACCCGCAAAATGGAACCTAAAGGAAGGTGCCATAAGGTACCACAGCCAAACAAGGCTCCACAGTCGCAGAGACACCCTGGGGGCAGTCGACAACCCCTCCTGCCCTAGCATCAGAGGAACCTGTAGCACCCGGACCTGGCCCTGCAGAGACAAATACGGGTCACGAAAAAGAAACAAAAGTGATGAAATGAAAGGAAATAAAGCTAGTAATACCTGGCCGGACATCTGCCTCTGTGACTGGGGCAGAAGAGCTAGCCTTACGCTTCTTCCTCACGCGAGAAACTCTCTGGGGAGGAGAGTCAGAACGCTGGAGAATCCTACTAGGGATCCCAAAAGAAGTCAACACCTCACCCTCCGGCACAAGCAATGCTAACCAACAAATAAATAAAGGTTAGTACAATTGAACAAGATACGCAGAAAAGAAATATCAATGAAGAAAACATACCAACTCTAGGGGGAGCCCCACCCATAACTCTAGAAGTGAAGAAACGACTATTCCGGCTACACATGCCGGGGACTCTCTCGAAAGGGGGTACAGTCCTCGGGCCAATATGATCATCTGGTCCAGGCAAAACTCTCTTCATCCACCCACCTAAGGTCTCAATATGGCAGACCTGTATCATGTCTCTATACCACCGCTCGTATAAGACAGTGAAGGTCACTAGTCTAAAAGCTCGAGGCATGACAAAACGCGACTGCGTCTCTACGCGAAAGAATGATACCCAACACCTGGCTGCCCCTGCTAAATCAGCATGGATGTCATCAGATAGTGGGACATCAGTAGGGATGCACTAGTCTAAGCCAAACTGATGTGCACAGCGATGTGGCATGTAGGGCTCTAAGACCACCCTGTCTCCTAAGCGCAAAGGAAGAAGCTCATGACGAAGGCTAACTAAGAACCCAGCCTCCGCAGATCCCAACCTCAAACTCTCGCAATGGTCTCCTCCAGGACCCCCGTCAAACAAAACAAGATCCTCAAGCCGCTCATCGCGACAAGCAAACTGTCTCCCGCCATGAAACCGGAGATAATCAGCACTGTCGCGAAGCAAAGCACGCGCCCGCCGAGCTGAGACGCGGCTGACTCTAACCCCAGCTATCTCAGCCAATAAGGGCAGGTGATGTAGTAAATCACTATCCATCACTGGAGTGTACAACCCCGCCCAGTACATGTGAGCCCAACCAAACAAATAATGGTAAGGGATAACCTCGTCACAGAAAGAGGGATCGCATGAGGAAGAGACCACTCTCATACCCTTGAAGAGGTTAGCTAAAGCAGGGATAGCTAAAGAAACTAGCTCCCCGTGCGCCAGCCTACTCGCCATAACAAAAGTCTCAGGTCTGATGATGCCAACTGGCTGACTAGGGATGGTGAAACGACAAAGCCATAAAGCTAGGAAAGCAGTCAATATGAGCTCTCGCCCTGAATATCGATAACGGGTGTGGCATGCCTCCGGGATAGAACCACTGGGAAAGATCTCCGCCTTTCCAGTGCCGAAGGGGTCCAGAGGATGAGCGAAAGACTGACACGGGTACCTGACTCGGTTGGTAAAATAGCGAGCCCAAGTATGAAAGGTCACATCACCCGCACGGGCAAGCGTGTGATAAATGTCAAATAATCGCCTGAGTGAGCACACGTAAACAAAATCATCCCCCGGTGATCTCTGCGCCAATGCCATATCACTAGGGAGGTACTCATCATAAGGGTCACCAAAGATGGGTAAACCAGACAATCTATGAAACTCTAGGGGAGAAATAGTCAACTCTCGATCTGCCAAAATGACTGTGTTAGAGGCGTACCTCCACCTCTCAACCAGAGCCTGGAAAAATGATGGATCCCAAGTATACTCAAAGAGAGAAAGAAATACCGCATGGTAGATGCCCGCTCTCTCGAGAACGACTCTCTCCCTCTGCAATGTAAACCTCGCCCAGTCAACCAAACCTGCCTCCGTCCTCAAGGTGCCCGGAGGGAGATACCCGGGAACCCAGGGAAGGGCCCCGGTGCCCACCATGTTCAAGCCCAAAAGATGTAGAGAATGCGGCGTCCGATCCGATGAAGTAGGGTAAAGACTATCACCTAGAAATGAATGGAAATCCTGCTGCCGCAATATGGGTCCAGCCCGCTGAGAAACACCCACTCTCAAGGTAGTCTCTGGTGTCCAATCGGTAGGATCACCAGGAAACCTCCCTCTCATAGGAAAGGGTCCCACCGGTAAGGGGTCATGTATAGTAAAGGGAACCCCTGCAACAAAGAAAAACCTTGTTAAAGCCCCATCACATTACCATGCAAATACGAATACGGAAGAGATAAGAAGACATATACCTTGAGCACGAGACATGACTGAAGATGACGGTCAAACCAGTCTCTGAACTGTAATGCCAACCTAAACTTCAGACAGTTGTAAGTGAGTACAAAAATCATGGTCCGAAAAGACCTTAAACTACCCCATGGTCCGAAAAGACCTTAAACTACACCAATGGTCCGAAAAGACCTTAAACTCCCCATGGTCCGAAATGACCTCAAACTAAACCAACGGTCTGAAATGACCTTAAGCCACAAGCATGGTCCGAAATGACCTCAAACTAAACCAACGGTCTGAAATGACCTTAAGCCACAAGCATGGTCCGAAACGACCTTAAAATACCCCAGCAGTCCGAGGAGACTTTAAACAACAACCAAACCAAATCCCAACCTAATATGCCAAGAAGACCCCGAGATACAGCTAAGACCAACCCTGGTTAGCCAAAGGCCCCAAAGAGAAGCACACGAGACAAGCTGGATCAAAACCCGAGATCATGCCTACTACCAGAAGGCCATTTTATCTAAACCCTCAATTTTGCAAGCTACCCGCATGGTTCCTGTACTAGATCAGAGATAAAGTTTCCCTGTCTGTAATCCCTCCTCGGTTAGACAGGTTTTCCCCAATGAGTGTGAGTTTGGAGTACAGTCACTGTCTGAGGCCCCCAATGTATGAGCAAGGGACCGATTGCTCAGGCAAACCCCGAAAAACGCACATTCAGCCTTTACCCAACCATGCAAGTATTTAGTAAAGATGAGATAAAGATAACATACCCTTTTGAAGTAGATATGGTCGAAGAAGATGATCAGGCCCACTTCCGAGCTCAATGCCCAATATGGAGTTCCAACACCTGAGATTCAAACAAGAAAAGCAACTCAGAAAGAATTTCATGAAGTTCGAGAAGAACACTGGGGGCACCTGGCTAAGCTGTTCAATCCTAAGGTCTTCACACCTCACCCAGGTGGGGGGCATTTGTTTGACCCAGAAAAGTTGCTATTTAGACCTAACAGGATGAATGGTAATTTTTGAGGGCAATTAAAATACCGAGACATGCATGAAACCTTTGAAGTAAATTGGGTGTAGCATATTAAAATTCTAGGGAGCATTCTACATGCAAAGCCATGAATTTTGATGTGTGGAATGTTTAGAAACATCAAGAAATTAATTTTCTACAACTTAAACAATGCATGGATAGTTTTCTGGGTGCAAACTCATAGTGGTGCCTAGCAAAATCACGTCCTAAACAGCTCTGGGTACGAATTGAAGCCGTGTAGCAAAGGTGGGGAGATGGGGACCCGCAAGTCAGCGACTTGCACTTATTTTCGCTGGATCCACAACATGGATACACTAAGAGCATAGACCCCGAACTGTGTGCACCGAATTAACAGCCTCTTGGCTCATCGTGTGCCCAGACTACTCGAACTCAAGGGATGCCGCTGGATTTAAATTCGGATGCCATCGACCCCTTCAAGCGGCGTGCACGCGTTTCTCCATGCACCGTGTATTTCCCTGTGTGTGGTCTAGGAAGTCCGGGAGTAGCCAACATAACCAACACAAGTTAAAACGTGATTGGATGATTTAGAGAGAGACTGACAGTGGGCCCGCCGTTGTCAGTCCCTTCCCTTCCCTTCCTCCTTTGCTTCTTCATGTTTCGGCTGAGAAAAAGGAATTTAAAATTCAAGCAAAACACTAAGACCTCGGGCCAACCATTACCTGAAGTTGTTAAGGGTATTTACTCCCTCCCCTTGACCGAAACTCTAAGCTTGGATGTTCTCAGTGGAATCTGGTTACGGGCCGAGAAGAAAATCGAGTTTAAAAATGGAAACAAGGGTTTAAAACAAATTCAAGCCTTGAAACTCAAGGGAAACACTCTAAAGGCCTACACGATGGCCTAACTGGTGCCAATTTGATTTGAAAGAGGCTAATTTCACGGGTACCATGGACCCGATCCATGTTGGGCTTGAGTAATGGTGGCACTGCACATCCAGCTACCTAAGCGATAAATTGAGCTCGAGTACATGATAGGGATATGTTAAGAGTGCTCTATGTCAGTATCTCAGGACCTGCTGTGCATTTATCAAGATGGTAACAAGTTAAGCCGTAATTGGGCTTGGTATAGCATACCAAAATTTTAACAGCTGTTAATACGTCAACTGGTCCCCAGGACACGTGCCATGTGGCCTATGGAAGATGACAAAGATGGAAATTCCTCTCCAAGGGTGCTGGGGCACGTGATTAGAAGCTCCCATGCAGAGGCCGATTAATTAAAGGCCTTGATGACACCCCTTGCACATGGGATCAATCTGAGGGCTGTAAATGACCTAAATAAAGATCAATGATGTGCTAAATTGTTATTGGGTGACCTCCTGCCAATGAAGCATCTAGAAATGAAGCAATTGATCCAAGCCCTTGATCAAACACCTGGTGTGGCCTGCAGAAAACACATCAGCAGCTCCCAATTCGAAAAACCTAATATTGCCCAATATAAAGCACCTCAAATGAACTCTCAACACACACTTCTTCTTCTCTAGAAAGCTTTGAGCAAGAAACAAGAGAGAAAACCCCATTTTCACACCAAGGCTAGGTTAGAAGTTTGAAGTTTCTTAAGCAAGTTTAATAGGTAATCAATACCTATGTAATGTAAGGCTCTTAATGAGCAAGGATCTGTAAATATTCTATTTTTAATCGAAATAAAGAAGGATCTGTAAATATTCTGTAAATATTAAAGATGTGATTTTCCTCTTACCTTTTTTTTTTTACCTTACAAAAAAAATATATATATATAGAGTAGAACTAGGGTGCTCCTAAGCTCACCAAGCCCTTCCGTGAGCGCGACTCTAAAACCTATCGAATTGACTTCAAACGACATTTTCAAACCGTTAGATATTCAATCTATATTAAAATGTGCTTGGATACCAAATTTTACATTTTTTGGAATTTTTTTACTATTTATTAAGATGGTTTGAAAATCGCTGTTTTCCAATGGTGCAGAATTTTAATAAAAACAGCGATTTTCAAACCATCTTAATAAATAGTAAAAAAATTCCAAAAAATGTAAAATTTGGTCTCCAAGCACATTTTAATATAGATTGAACATCTAACGGTTTGGA
This sequence comes from Carex parvula, assembly GCA_025461045.1. Taxonomy (NCBI): domain Eukaryota; kingdom Viridiplantae; phylum Streptophyta; class Magnoliopsida; order Poales; family Cyperaceae; genus Carex; species Carex parvula. Next base: position 27,432 of record JAJGRW010002861.1, read on the forward strand.
AATATCGTTTGAAGTCAATTCGATAGGTTTTAGAGTCGCACCCAAATATCGTTTGAAGTCAATTCGATAGGTTTTAGAGTCGCACCCAATTTCACATGAAACCTTGTCTAAAACCCAAATCACAAACCCACACCCTTCCAGCTTGGTAAATAAGCCCCTGGAAAAACATAAATACTGACGAATAAGTCCTTTTTGGCCATAACTTCTTCATTTCAAGTCCAAATTGACTCAAACCACCTCCAAATGAACCCAAATTGAATCCGCCATCTTTCTAAACCAAAATTGAACATATCCAAACATCAGCCAGGCCCTGAAATGACGAAAATACCCTTTCCTTCTTGTTTCAATCATTTCCTCTTAAATAAAAATATAAATAAAGCATAAATATATTCTCTCAAGTACAAATATGTTTATAAAATAAATAAAAAGGTGTAATAAATGTATTTTAATAATAATCATTACATCTCGTGCATACATATTAATTAAATACCTAAAACAATGATAATCAAAGGAACACACAAAAAACCAAGTACATGAGTTTTCCCCTTTTAGCCCCTTTATTCCATTCACGACAGATAGGCATAAATCCCGAAATGAACGAGGTATTCAGTATGGCTTGGGAGGGCCATCTGATGTAATTAACAGCGGGGGCTTGCGCCCGCTGGGAGTTAAACATCCCCACAATCATTAAACTCTCTCGATGGACTGATCATGGATCGTAGGTCCGTCGAGGGTGAACCAGAAGGAATAGCGGAAAGAAAGAAACGAATGTTTCAAGTTCGATGTTCTTTAACCAATCGAGAGCATTGAACAGTGAGGCATTTAGATACACATCCACACACACCTTCCATACCAACAGCTGTGCAACTTTATGCGCCCTACACTCCAAAATTCAGAGTGAACGAAATTCAAAAAAATCAAAATGGAATGTAACACGGGGACTTTTTATATGCGACTGTATGCGGGGATACACCAAAACGCGGAGTGAACAAGAATTAGAGGAGAAAAGAAAAAGGACTGCAAAACAGGGAATTCTCATAGGCGGCGGTCTTCTGAGAAACTCCAAAATTCAGAGTGAACGAAATTCAAAAAAATCAAAATGAAATGTAACACGGGGACTTTTTATATGCGACTGTATGCGGGGATACACCAAAACGCGAAGTGAACAAGAATTAGAAGAGAAAAGAAAAAGGGCTGCAAAACAGGGAATTCTCATAGGCGGCGGTCTTCTGAGAAACTCCAAAATTCAGAGTGAACGAAATTCAAAAAAATCAAAATGGAATGTAACACGGGGACTTTTTATATGCGACTGTATGCGGGAATACACCAAAACGCGAAGTGAACAAGAATTAGAAGAGAAAAGAAAAAGAGCTGCAAAACAGGGAATTCTCATAGGCAGCGGTCTTCTGAGAAACTCCGAAATTCAGAGTGAATGAAATTCAAAAAAATCAAAATGGAATGTAACACGGGGACTTTTTATATGCGACTGTATGCGGGGATACACCAAAACACGAAGTGAACAAGAATTAGAAGAGAAAAGAAAAAGGGCTGCAAAACAGGGAATTCTCATAGGCGGCGGTCTTCTGAGAAACTCCAAAATTCAGAGTGAACGAAATTCAAAAAAATCAAAATGGAATGTAACACGGGGACTTTTTATATGCGACTGTATGCGGGGATAGACCAAAACGCGGAGTGAAGAAGAATTAGAAGAGAAAAGAAAAAGGACTGCAAAACAGGGAATTCTCATAGGCGGCGGTCTTATGAGAAACTCTAAAATTCAGAGTGAACGAAATTCAAAAAAATTAAAATGGAATGTAAAACGGGGACTTTTTATATGCGACTGTATGCGGGGTTACAACAAAACGTGGAGTGAATAAGAATTAGAAGAGAAAAGAAAAAGGGCTGCAAAACAGGGAATTCTCATAGGCGGCGGTCTTCTGAGAAACTCCAAAATTCAGAGTGAACGAAATTCAAAAAAATCAAAATGGAATGTAACACGGGGACTTTTTATATGCGACTGTATGCGGGAATACACCAAAATGCGGAGTGAACAAGAATTAGAGGAGAAAAGAAAAAGGACTGCAAAATAGGGAATTCTCATAGGCGGCGGTCTTCTGAGAAACTCCAAAATTCAGAGTGAACGAAATTCAAAAAAATCAAAATGGAATGTAACACGGGGACTTTTTATATGCGACTGTATGCGGGGATAGACCAAAACGCGGAGTGAACAAGAATTAGAAGAGAAAAGAAAAAGGGCTGCAAAACAGGGAATTCTCATAGGCGGCGGTCTTCTGAGAAACTCCAAAATTCAGAGTGAACGAAATTCAAAAAAATCAAAATGGAATGTAACACGGGGACTTTTTATATGCGACTGTATGCGGGGATACACCAAAACGCGAAGTGAACAAGAATTAGAAGAGAAAAGAAAAAGAGCTGCAAAATAGGGAATTCTCATAGGCGGCGGTCTTCTGAGAAACTCAAAAATTCAGAGTGAACGAAATTCAAAAAATCA